>JAJJMC010018784.1:0-261359 GCA_023531435.1 Papaver californicum
AGAACCCATCAGAACTCTGCAGTTAAGCGTGCTTGGGCGAGAGTAGTCCTAAGATGGGTGACCTCTTGGGGGAAGTCCTCGTGTTGATTGCCTTTTTTGATTTATTTTATTTTTTTAACGTTTTATTTTACCGATTTTTCTAACGATAACCAGTGAGTACTTAATAAAGGGGTTAGCTGGGAGAAAAATAGGACGGTTATAAGGGGGGCAACTGCCCCAGGACGGTTAAAAAATCAAAAAATGTGGCATTTAATGGATTATTTTAATGATTTTTCGTTAAAAAACTATTAAAACGAGTCTATTTGATGCAACCGATTATAAGGAAAAGAAAGAAAATATAGGGGTTTTGTTCAGACTTCAATAATGAAAGTACACATAAAACAAAACTATTTGCCGCAAACGGCGACCCAAACGGACTCCTAACGAAGGAGTTACTAACTAAACAAAAAGTTTCCTGAAATAGCAAAAACGCCTGTTTGGAGCCCTAAACGGTGAAATTTGGCTAAAATCTGAATTTGGGTCCCTTTTGAGATAAATTACGACACTCGGGTCTTTAGCCTCCAAATAGGCTATAGCCTGCTCATCTGCATCACTAATAGTCGGAAAAAACTGCGTGAAAACAATCTCCTCGTCGTAGGCTTTCCAACGAGTCATAATTCGCCCGAAGCGGACATGCCACGAAGAATTAAATCATATATGTAAATAAGACTAACTCGGTCATTTCCATGATTTAAAGCATTTTTGGACCTCCGGTTAAATCATACATCCCTCTGGACCCTAGATTAAAATGATCACAGGTTTTTGGACCATTCAACAAATTTCCCGTACTGGATTAGTGGCCGCCTGGGTCTGCATAATGTTGTACTAGTGGATGAATCAAACGCCTTTACCAAATTGTCATTCCTTGTTTCTTAAGATAATAATTCTTATTGGACTTAATCATAGTTATCTCATAGACCATGGGCTGAGCTTAATGTATTTCCAGTATCAACATTAGGCGAAGAACAAGAGTATCTATAGTCTATACCAAGAGAAAGAGATATGTGAAGAAAGAATAAGATAACTAGATAAGTGGGGGAAAATACAGGGTTAAGGGCTAGTCGAGTTACCCAGGACGAGGCGTAATCCGGACTGTTACTTGGATTAGACGAGTTACACATGGACACATGGACACCACTTCTTTTTATATAGATGTTACTTGGATTAGATGAGTCCTTGAGGTCAGTTAATATTGGCATGTTCTTAGTCCTACTTATAGTTTTGCTCTATATATGAGCTATTACCCTTATAGTTATCGACCAGAAAATCACTTGTATTGTGAAAATTGTGTTTTCCTATTCCACTTGTAACTGCTGCTAATAGGGTAGTTGTTTTCCCATGTTAACACAACTACCCCTGTTAACCTGAATATTAAACTAAAAAGTGGCAGGGTCGGTTATATCCATATACGCCTATTTTAGTATTTTTCCCTTTTTTTTTAATCGGTTAAGAATTTTTGTGATGACGAATTTCATATCCAGGTTATTTGTATCATCATCAATGACTTTACCACTGTACTACAATAACATCAATAGTGTTTTACTCTTTTATCCACCCAATTTGACCTAATTGTCGCTTATATACATCATTTTTTCACTCAAAATGTAACTGTCCTTTTTCTCTACGGAAGACTTGAAACGCTTTTCAAATCTACAATCATAAATCCAAGTAACCATCTCATTAGAGAAAGATTGAAAGATGGATTGAATGATATGCCTCTATTGGTCGAGTTGGATGAAAATGGTAATGGAATGAACCGTGAAATTGAAAACTTTAATGAGGTGATTACGAATTGGATAAATTGACGGCGACAATGATATGCTTCTGTTGGTGGAAATAAATAAAAATGGTAATATTTGGTAGATGAAGTTCAAAATCTTGATGAAGTGACGAACAAAGCGAGACAAAATGGCGTAAATAGAGATCATAGGCGGAGAAGGGGTGACGTATCTTATAGATGGAGGGAAATGTTTGTTCTTGAATACATTTTTTTAGCACTTCAGCGCAAGTAGAGGTTAGTGGTAATAATAATTCCCATATGACCCGATACGCAACCAATGATATTAACTTTGAATTTATTTTTATTTTCTTGCAATATATCAGATAATTTAATTGCAATTTGTTCTTATTTAGAGATTAGTATTTTCTTTATTTAAAAATCTATATTTTTAAGTCAATTTATCTCCGACACTTATATGGTAATTGGTGAATTTGATCACGATTAATAATCTATTAAACAATAATTCCTTAATTATACAGTGCAGTAATTGCTATTGGAGTTCCTTAACCTTGGGACGGGTGCGCGGTAAAGCCTTGTCTCCTCAACCGGTCCAATTTCCATCGTACTCGGTGCTCGGTTTACACACAAGTCTTATACATGGGTAGTCAAATGAGATTTTTGTATACTTTTATAGATTTTTTATTTGAGTGACTCCCGGAGATTCTCTGAAAATTTAGAGATTTCTAGTGATTCCCCTAGAGTACTTTATAGAGTCTCTGTGAATTGTAAAGACAAAAAAATGAGATTTATAAAGAGTCTCTGTGACTTGTAGAGACAAAAAAATGTATAAAATCTAATTACAAATTCAAACCATCTACCGATATTATGCACGTTATAATGTTAATAAAAGTACCATGAGTACCTAGTAAAATATGTGTTCATCGTCAAAATAAATCTCAGTTTTTTCCTACGCCCAAGTTTTCATTATTTTTATTCCACTCATCCCACATTTTATTTGTCATGCTATCTCGCCTCTGGTTAGCATCTTCTCGCTGTTGTCTCGTTTGGTTTTGGGAAAGATGGCTGGTTCTTTGGTCTTCATCTTAAACAAAAAAAAAAAGAAAAAAAAATTGGTCCTACTCTCAAACATAATATTCCCTAAATTTCCAAGTGTCCCAAAATATCACCTTTGAGGAGAGATTTTTACCATGCCTATTTTCCTATAAAACTCTCCCTAAATCTCTGAAAACAACAAATCAATGATATTTAATTCTCCTTTGAATAACATGGTTGTTGGAGTGTCTCTTATGAAATCTTAATCCAATAATCAAAAGTTTAATAACTTGACCATTTATTTACAAAACTACCACTCCATCTATTTAACCTTAATTGTCCAAATAGTGATGTTACGACGGGATCATGAACGTCGTCAAAAGAGTAAGAACCACATCTATCAAGATCCAAATCCAAAATCTTTCCATCCCTACAAATACAAGTAACCCCTGTAAAATCACCCTCAAGATTAATCTAGCTATAATGTATAAAGGTAAGGGTATTTGTGAAGGGATCTAGATATGAGGGTATTCAATTAATATACCCAAATTTTATGGAAATATTTTTGCACTTCGATTTTCAGTTTTGTGAATTTGGATCGAGTGAAAATTAATTAGTTTTTTTAGTTTTATCTGCATAAAAAGTGATAACTCGTTCAAAAATTCATCTTAAGTCTTTAGATTATCGCAACATGTTTATGTAATTGTTTTAGCTGAGATTTGTGATTAAAAATGATAGAAAAAAATTAGATAAATCATAATTATAAAGGTTCTGAAAGTGACACAATTTGCATTGAAATGCCTGGTTCACATGAGAATTTTTCAAAAAATGATCGTTTTGTTTGTTAGGTTTGTTCAAATGTTTTGAATGTTCGAATTTCACTAAAATCTGAATTAGTTTATGATTCAATTAAGAAGTTATGAGGATATTTTGACAAAAAAATCACATATACATTACTGCTGAGTTAGTTAACTGAAATCTTGATAAAATAGTCAAAGAATATGAGGTATTTTATTATCAATCTCCAAAAGAAGTAATGAAAATTAACAATCTTAACATGGGAGGTGTCACAAAATAACCTAAGGTAATTCAAGAAAAGAAATGATAATTTAGTCTTTTTTCCGCCATTAAAATACTCCTTATCCCATTACCCTAAATGAGAATAACCCAAACGTTCCTAAAATTTGAGTAGCCCATGTATTTGCTCTTTTTGGGTTCGGCCTTTACTGATCTGGACCTGATTCATCAAACCATGAAATATGGTCGAGGATTGCCAGCCTAAACCGTCCCACCCGACATTTTGCAAGGGGTTTCACGACCCGTTTGATAATGGGATGGACGCCTGTGTAACCTATGGAAATAAACAAAATTTAGATTGGGTGGAGATGTTGTCTTAAAATACGTATAACGTCCCCACCCGTTGTGAAAGGTTTTTTTTTTTGATGTCACAAGAATATTTTTTTTTCATAAATGGTTTTTTTGACTTAGATACCGAAGCTTATGTTACGAGGTTGCTTGGCAGGATTAGTTTTATCGGCATCATGTACTACTTGATTGATCGGTCTGAATAATATTTTTAGTGTTACGAGTAAAAACATACTAGTGTCATAACCCTTGTGGTGTATCAAACATGGTGTGTACTTAATGTGTAATCATACTTAGGACAAAAAAAAATGAATCATTAACGGTTTACTCAATCACTTGGGATTGAAACAACTTTTCTTAGTTTTGTCTCCATCTATCTTAAATACTACCTCCGTTTCAGCAAAAGTGTTACTATCACTTTTTTATTTTAGCCTAAAAATAGGTCAAAATGAAAAAGTGATAGTAACACTTTTGCTGAAACAAAGGGAGTATTAATATAAAAAAAAAACTATTGGATTTATCCGCATCTAATATGCCTATCCACACATCCATCAGATACATAACTATCAAATTCTGGGTTGGATGCGGATGTTAAATTTGAAACCCGCCGTGTATTGGTTTGATGCCCGACCATGCTCAGGCCCACCCTGAATAACATATTCATGTACGCCCACCAAAAACCGATCCATACAAAACGGTGTTAAGCCCAAAAATAAAAACATTTTCCTCTTATGTCTTCTATAGAGACCGCCACAACAAAACCCTCCTCTTTCGATTTTGAATAAACCCTAGCGCTAAACAAACAAAAAGAAGCTCTCTAAACCCTAATTCCTGATTTGATTACTGCACAATCTCAGAAAACAAAAATCTCAAATATCTTCTACTAATTAGTTATTGTCGATTTATTATGAAGAACAAAATTACGAAGAAAACAACAACAACAACAAATGTAAAAAAAAGCAGAAAAAATCCATTGAAACTAGAACAGGATTCATTCTTTAGTCATGATTCAAAGAGAAGAAAGAAGTTTCAGAGTGATAATGATATTATTGAGAGTGATGATAGTGATGATAATCAAGTAGATGAAGAAGAAGATGAAAAAAATAAGTATGGTAGAGATAATGAAGAAGAAGAAGATGAATTTGCTAATGAAACTGCTGATGAAAGAAAACATAGAGTTGCTAAGGAATATTTAGAGAATATTAAAAGGATTGCAAAGAAACAAAAAGAAGATGATGAGGATGATGAAGAGGAGGACAGTGATGAAGAAGAGACAGGTATAAGGAAATCGGTTACTGAGTTACTTCAGCAGAAACAGCTAGAAGAGAGTGATCGAGTGCGGAAATTGTTCGCCTCCAGGTAATAAGAATTTGTTCTTTTTTTGTTTTATTTCCCTAATTGTTGTGATTTGGTAATAACCTTTGAATAATGCAACCAGTATATGATTTCTGTGAGTAAGATTTCCGGTTCATAGGATTTTTGGGTATAAACTAGTCAACTATTTGAAAAAGGGGAACAGGAAAAGATTAAATTTTCTGGTTTCAGAAAGTGATATTTTGTGTATGGATGATGGAATGCCGTCTAAGTTTTGTTTCTGGAATGAGATACCATTTTAAGGTTTCTGGTGTTGTATACAAACCCTAGGTCTATATTGGTGGTTACAAAGCATCTCCTATGGGTCTCTCTTTTACATATTCTCTGGTTGACAATTTGGGTAGTGTGAACAATTCAGGGCATAATGCCTTATTGTGGAGTTTCAGTTGCAGACATGGTCACCCAAATGGTCACCTAAATGGTCGTCCTAACCATCTAGAAACAATATATTTTGGATTATCTTGTTTACTTTAGCAATGCGCAATTATTGTTGGTGCTTTATAGATCTCTAAGCTATGAGCCGTTAACTGGGTTTTGTTGATTTTATTGATTTTGTACCGCATATCTATTCCTTAGTGTAATTGACCATTAGCTACATTTGACTGAGAGGAAAATATTCTGTTAATTTAGCACTAAGCATATGTTAGCTTTCATGTACCTACATGGTTTTCTTAATAATTTGGATCTGCAGAATCTAATGTAGCTTTCTGAACATTCCAGGGTTCAAAAGCCAGAATCTCATGATGAATTTCGATTATTAGCGAGGCATAGTCAGTCTGTCACAGCTATAGCTCTGGCTGATGATGATTTGGCAGGCTTTTCGGCCTCTAAAGATGGAAGCATTATTCAATGGGATGTCGAAAGTGGGAAAAGTGGAAAATACATGTGGCCAAACAAAGAAATCTTGAGTTCGCATGGTGCAAAAAATCCTCAAAATCCTGCCAAAAAAGGAAGTAAACACGTCCTCTCAATAGCTGTTAGCTCTGATGGTCGATATTTGGCCACTGGGGGATTGGACCGCCATGTTCACTTATGGGATACCCGTACCCGACAGCACATTCAGGTAAACTTCCCTAAGTTCCCTTGTTTACATTGGTGTAGAAATTCATGTTAAATATTTTATAGCTTAATGGGCTGTTATGAGGAAAATTGGAGCTGCTAACATTATGCCTAATTTTTCACACATAAATAGACTACAATTTTCATGGAGGAGAACATGTATAGTATTTATTTGTAGACCTTAGGGATTTCTAGTCCACAGATGATGGTGCATGCGGCCTTACAGAGCAGGGGTAGGTCTCGGGTTTTCAGAACCAAAAGTTGTGTCAATCACAAATTGTGGGTTTGTGGCATCAGATCCTAACATTTAAGAATCTGTACTTCCATTGTTTATAGGGCAATAGGGAACAGTTACTATGGAGGTGGAAGTCTGAAGGACCACTGAAAATATTAGGATGTAATGATGTATTAATTTCTAATCATACATGCAGTGAATCAGACAATCTTCTGAGGTATTGGAAACTCCCCACCAAGTGATTGTTATAGAAAATATTGACTATTGCACAACATGAGTTCTCTTGATTGTCTTCAGAGCACTCAATGTTTAATTTTCTTGGCAGGAACTTTGTGTAGGAAGAATACTTTAGTGAACTTACCCAATGGTGGTCCCATCCTCAGGGATACTGAAAAGATGTTTGTGGGCAGTTCTGTGTTGTGTTGTTAGCATGTGCTTTAGTGGCCTATTTTTACACACCCATGCTCATGCAACACTCTACTTAAAACATCTGTAAAGGCAACTAAAATGTTAAAAATGATTATGCTTTTGTGGTTCTTGTATGACAATCTTGTCAACCATTGCTTTACAGGCATTTCCCGGACATAGAGGCCCTGTATCATGTTTGACTTTTAGACAAGGAGCTTCCCAGTTAATTTCTGGGTCATATGATCGGACAATCAAGTTATGGAACGTGGAAGATAGAGCATACATGGACACTTTATTTGGTCACCAAGGTGAAGTTTTGACAGTTGACTGTCTTCGGAAAGAACGTGTACTGTCTGTGGGACGTGATCGGACTATGCGCTTATTTAAGGTGAGAGCTCGTTCTTTCTAGATGTTTTTCTTTAAAAATGACACATATGGATTCCTACTCATTTAAAGGATTAGAACATCCATGAGTGACATCTTGATCCAAAGATATTGATTCTCCCTGCCACGTTAATTTTGTCTCTCCTGCCCCAGCTCCTTGTTAGTAAATCCATTGAATTTGAGCTGAAATTGGAGTTTATGCCCCAAGTTTTACTTGCTCATTGTTCACGTTCTCATATTATGTATTAATTCTCTGTAGTTAGGTAGGGAATTAGAAAAACTACCATAGTTTGGTTTATGGTCTTGCAGGGGCCTGATTTTACATGCTTCATGTGCCATTAACAGTTTGAGCTTTTCAAAACTACAGATAGCAGAGGAGTCTCAGCTACTTTTTCGTGCTCCAGCGGCATCTTTAGAGTGTTGTTGTTTTATTAGCAATGATGAATTTTTATCGGGATCAGATGATGGAAGTATTGAGCTTTGGAATCCAATGCGAAAAAAGCCTGCATTTATTGTAAAAAATGCACATCCAGTATTGGATTCTTATGATGATTTATCTACAAAAGATAACAGAATCCCCAATGGAGTTGACTCAGGTATGAATATTTTCCAATTCCAATGCTAGAGTTTTCACATTAGCTTAACAACAATGTAGTAGAGGTGTAACCATTGGTCCTTGTATTTGGTAAATACGTCTTCTTGTTAAAATTTATCATTTCCCTATCTTCTTCCAGCAGGAAATGGAAATATAAAAGCTCAAGCACTCTGTTCATCTGTGCGATCTTGGGTTGGTTCAGTCGCTGTGTGTAGAAGCAGTGATCTCATTGCATCAGGAGCTGGTAATGGTTCGGTGCATCTATGGACAGTTGATGGTGAAGCCAAAACCATCAGACCCTTGCATGATCTTCCACTTGTAAGCTATCCTCCCTTTGCCTCTTCCTTTTTTCTGTTTATGATTAACTTTAAAGCTTTCTTGGTACTTTGGATACTGTCATCGAAGTTTTTATCGTATCTTTTCCTCCATGCGTATAATGTTTTTAAGATGTCTTGACCTCTATACTTTTCATATCCTTGCGTTGGTTAGATTTGCTTTGCATCTCTTGATTGATTGTGTTGAACTTTTTACATGCTTTGTAGGGATATAGGGAATGCTTATATATGTACCTATAGAGAAGATTCATGTTGATCTTCAAGATATACTCTTCTAACACTTCTCCAATAAGAGTTATTGGCTGCACATGCTATGTTTATCTGAGATGAATTTTGTCAACTTGTTTATTTAGATTCCACAGCCTAGGAATGAGGTTTTATCGCTTTTATTGTTGCAAGGATCATCTTGGGTGTTGAATTTATTTCCCTGTTAAGAGTCATTTGTTTTCTTTGCCCCTTGTTTATGTAAATGCTCTAAGTACTCTTGTAAACTGATATTTTGGTGGGTCACAGGTCGGCTTTGTAAATTCCTTAGCATTTGCAAAATCTGGGCGGTTCCTTCTAGCAGGAGTTGGGCAGGTAAGTTTGTGCTTTCCTACATTTTCATACCCTGTATCTTTTAAATTCATTTTTCCTTTTGATGACTTGGAAAAGCCCTTTACCTAATTATTTACTGTATACCAACAACTATATGAAGACTGGGGGGGCTTGCATAAGGTTAATTGTAATTGGACTGTTAAAATCCTACTGGAACAAAATACTAAATTTCATCAGGAGAGACTTCTGTCAGAAGTCCGGACTGTGGAACAGTCCTTAGGCTTCAATCCTGTCGTAGTTGCACAGAATATAGTTATGTAGTTGTAGAAGAAAACAGTTATTTATTTCAGTTCATAAGACTCGGTGACAATCTTTCCATTTGTTTTTATCCTGAATAAAGCTGTTACGGAGTGTAACCCAATCGATTAGTAATGACTTCTGTGGTTACCAATGTTTACTTTGAATTGACCCACTTGAAGTATCTTCCTTCATCTACTGAGGTAGTTGTCGTATTTTTTGTACGGGTTCTTGATGTTTTCAATTAGCTTTCACTGGTAACAACATACATAAATTGGTGCATAATTAGGCCAGGCCAGGTTAGGCTGAATTTGTAATACATTGGGTTTATTTGGATGGATTCCTGTCCAACAATGTCAAATTGAATTCCTGAATTGGTTCGTCTTTTCAATTTGTATCTTTGTTAAACAGGAGCCACGGCTAGGAAGATGGGGACGTAATTCAGCAGCTCGTAATGGTGTTCTAATTCATCCCCTGAAGCTATCAGAATAGGGTATGTAATATTAGATTATGAAGGCATCCATTTTTGACTAGTCCGAGTTATATGAAGAAAATATTTAAGCCAGAGGGAATTCCACAATTTTGCAGGACGAAAAGATGGATAATATTAGTTCTTGATATTTATATTGGGTTTTAATTGTATTTTGTTACTTCATCATCTAGTGTTTCTCTACCCAGAAATATTGTACAAGTTATTGCATTATTTTTCTCAAGTGAACTGTTTCTGGTGCAAACCACACCTAAGATGCCAGTGTAATGTCCATATATTTGCATTTAGTAACTGGAAGGGATTTAACCCTCAGCTTGGTTAAGTTTTTTCTCTGTAAATTGTTGACTTGTCTGAGTCTTTTCCGTCAACTTGGTGATTCTATGTCATGTTTTATAGCTGGCAAGCATGAGAAAAAGTCTAAATAAGTGAACAACAGAAGGTTTTAAGTCTAATGCTACCTGAGCTAGATTTGAATCCCAGACCACCAAAAATGAGATGCCATTAGAAGTGTTGAAATCAAGCAGTATGTCATGGTCCTAGATCGATTATCTCCCAGAAAACTGAAGCTTTTGAACTGCCTGTACTGTAAAAATTTACTCTCAACTCCCTCTCCTCTCCGGACAAAAGAGATACGAGGGTCGGATGATAATAGAGACTCTCCTTTTCCAATTTGTTACGATAGTCTCTTTATTATATCGTCTCTGCAACATTGTCCATTTCAATAAATTAATTCCAGGACCAATCAAATTAAGAAGCATTCATCGCCACAAAAGCTGAAAAGCACGTAGTTCGTGGTGATTTTGCTCCAAGTTTTGTGTAGTTTACAGCGACTTTACCATTGGGGGTTTAGTTTAAACTGACGCGCTAATCTATTATGTCAGTCAGATCATAACAGAGGTCGGGGATCCAAAGTCAAAGTTAGAGAACATTTTGGAGACCCATATGCAAAACTAGACAATTTACCGTGACTTCAAGTCAAAATGACCCTAAATACAATACAGCGATTGCAGCTTCTGATACGGTCTTACTACGACTTCATCCAACACCTACAAGGTGGTTGTCCACGATCATCACAACCATTTGAGAACACACCGCACCACCACCTTGATAAGTGATAACATAAAGTACTAATTAAGTACCAACTTGTAGTTAACAAGTTCAGACTTCAACCTTATCCATTACACCCAAATACACGGAGAAAAATGTATACAATCTCCCTCTCTAACTTTTTGGATTCTTAGGAGTTAAAAGACTAACACCATGAGTTCCCTACTTCTCAATCTTCTTCATCTTTTACCCTTTTCATGTTTTCTGGTCCTTGTACCAGTAGAAGCAGAAGGTGATTATTTTGTATCTCTAATATTTAACATTGCTATTTTTTGTTAAACAAACTTAATCATTAATTAGTAACAAAATTGTTCTTACATTAAGTGCGCATTGAGTACTAACATTTTATTGTTTGTCATTACAGTTTTTTTTTTAACATAGATTGAGGTTCTTCTTCAATAAAACCTTATACTGATGATAATTCAATCCTACGGGTCGGGGACGATATTTATACCATTATCAAATAGTACACCTGTCAATCGCACGTGCCGTTTCATATTCATAATAATGGACTTATAAAGGAAACCCAACTGGCTTATTTTGAAAGTCCATCTCATGTTTATTGAAGAAACATGTTGGGCTTATTGAGAAACCCCAATTGGTTTATTGTGGAAGCCCATTTCGTATTTATTGAAGATACATGTTGAGCTTATTGAGGAAGCCTAATCGATTTATTGTGGAAATCTATTCTTATTGGGCTTATTGAGGAAGCCCAGTTGACTTATTATGGAAGCTACTTTTGCTGGGCTTATTGTGGAAACCCAGTTGACTTATTGTGGAAGCCTATTTTACTGAGCTTATTGTGGAAGTGCAGTTGACTTATTATGGAAGCCTATTTTAGATAAACACAAATCCCAAGAAGATAAATAAGAATCTTTTAGCATAGAATAAAATCCTGTGGAGATAGACTCAAATCCCAAGAAGATAAATAAAAATCTTTCAAGATAGACTAGAACCTTGAGGAGATAGATATGAATCTGCCACGTCAGCAATGACTCATTGCCACGTCATCACCTATCTGTTGCCACATCAACAATCTTGTCTGGTCACCGGCCACGTCAGCCAAGACCAATCCGACTCTCCGGTTCGACTCATTATTTTGTTTCTTCGACATCTTCTTCGTTTCAAGTATGAATTGAGTGATTTTTAGCTCGTTGTGACCGCTTTTCAATTCCCAACAACATGGAGATAAAAAATTTTATGTTCGGAAAAGTATTATTTATACTTGGAGCAGCAACATAATGCGAGTATAAAGCCTTGCCACATTCGCGAGCGCACCACATTCAACTCAAGCCTCGACTACACGAGCATCATAAATCCGGTACTTGGTACAAAGCATTGCATAATACGCAAGAAAAGTCAACATGTTTCAAAAAGGTCGGACAATAAGGACGTCCTTTTCGATATCACTACAAGTACTGGGGGCGGCTAGGGTTAAAAGAACGACCAATGCTCGATGAGAGTGACGCAAAAGGATATGCAAGAAAATAATTGGATTGTTAGCTGCATGGCCCTCTTATAAAGATGACAGAAAATGAGCTACATCCGGTTACCAACCCTTGGTCAATCATTAAATGATAATTGGATATTGTAAGTCCATCTCTCGTTGCACCTGGAGGCGTCAAATATTTGTTAGCTGCAACCGACTACTTTACCAAATGGATAGATAAACCCGCAAGTGAAGGCGCGTACTGGCTAAAAAATTTCAACGACACCATGAAGCCTAACCCTTGGAATTCTTTTAACTTTAAAAAAAAATCCATTAGGAAGCAAACGGCAATTAATGTGCCTACTCGAGCAAAAACCAACCAATGTGCCTACTTAAACACAGTAGCAACCTGTATTCAAATACGAATAATACTAAAACGAAAAATACGAAGATGGAATTTCAACTACTTTTGATCATTCGAGGTAGCGTGTAGTTAAACGAGGTGGAGGTAATTCTTAACGATTCTTTATGTTATGAATTTAGTCTATAATCCACAAATAGAACATATCACCCATATAAAGTTTTTATATAAGAGAGAAAAACTAAAAATTTAAAACTTTTTTCTATTAAGGAGAAAAGTTTTAAGCAAAGCTTCATACTAGAAGATCTATAAAAGAAAGTGCAAAAGGGTATCAAATGATTTAAAGAAGTATATTACCTTAAGTTGTCGTGAGCTTGAGGTGCGAAGTAGTGACGACCTGCGAACAAGCTAAGACAGCTTGGCAAGGACCTGTTGACAATGAGACAAGCAAAGATAAGACCATACTATGGAGCAAAGGAAATTAAGAGACTCCATGTATGACTAAAGGGTATAGTCACGAATCACAGATCCAATAGGGTCATCGCTTAAGTATTGAAAAAGGAGAAAGCCTTTCACTAACACAGTATTTTCCCGCATCAACGAAAGAAAACCTAATGAAGAATTCCATCAAGCTAAGGGATGAACGGAGTTCCATCAAACTAAGAGATGCCCAGCTAACACCCCTGGACTTAAAACGCTTTTACTGCAGCATTTCTTCCACATGACAAGCTACACATTGCATGCAATAGTTACGACCCCCAAGCTCGCAGTCAAGGTGTTTGGCGACGTGTTTAGATAACAACGATGATGGCCTATGAGTAGCAGACCCTCCATCAAGACGTGGCATGGATGATCAGTTCTAGGAAGGGGTGAAACAGATCTCCATCAATCCAAAATATAACTTGCGGACTAGTTAAAGGTTTACATCTCACTTGATCCGCAGTTGAATACTAAGCTAAGTGAGGAGAATATCAACCAAGGGAGATCATTGAGGCCAAGATGTACAAGGTGTTGTGTAACTGATGCGTTTCACCATTCATCACTGATGTGAAGAGCTGCTGCATCTATCAAATGATCAAAACAACTACGTGGAAAAGACATAATCATAGCAAGAATGATCGTACTACGAAGGTACCCCACAATTCAAGGAAATGAACAACAAACTCTCGGACCAAATCTTTGTTTCATATTGCGTAGGGTTCGTGGCTTGCGAACTACGGACTTGTTTACGATTACGAGAATCCATGGGCAGGAGATGTCTACGAACTGGGAGAACATTCAAAGCTCGATGTTACTGACTAAAATGGCGCTATGACAAAGGCACACTAGTTGATTCACCTAAATTAGGCTACATCCAAGGAGAGGATGCAGTTTTCACTATAATCACAAAATCAGAGTTCCAGATGAATACAGCGATGATAATAATAAGTTTCATTTAATTTCCCAACGGGCTGCCATTCAGATCGGATCAAGTGCGAAACTGGGTCGTGCACTACCAGGCTCCACACGAACATAACAATTTCCACCAACGATTCAACCAGTCAATGATTCCATTTTATGAAAACAGAACACCAACACAGGACAAAGGGAGTTTAGTTTACGATATTTGTATTTTGTGACATTTCAAAGGGGACAATAACTACATGGAAACAACACTCTGTCATGAATCTACATCAGCAACAACATGGATCTTGGATTCCAAAGAGAAGGCAATACTATGTCATATATTGTCAACTCAGAAGGAATATCATGAAAGAAGAGGGTACATACCTGAAAGAGGAGCCGAACTTCTATTGGAGGTATGAATATGATTGAAGTAATTGGAGGTGCGTCCTTTATATATAGAATGCAAGAGTATTTTCACAAGAAACAAACTCTAAAGTGATTGTTTGATTAGCTTACTCACAGAGATATATTAGCACAAGGAATGTGCTGGAAAAATTAGTTGGTTAAGCATCAGGGGCTTACTAAACAACTCGAGGTAGTAATTCCCTCGCAAGGCTATTGGCTACATAGCTCGGGTCGCGGAATATGGCAGGTTGACGTCGTGGACTCACAAACCAGCAAAAGAAGACCCCCATCTCAGGTCGGGTAGCTGGTGAATAGAGCTAGAGCAGAGTTACACGCAACTAGGCCGAGTGGCTGCAAGCTCCAGAACCTCAACTTGACGTTGAGGAGAAGAAAAAAAAAACTCATTCAGGTTTTCAAACGAATAGGTGAAGTGCACTCTTTGATATTTATGAGTTTGGGGAACCCTAATACATCATCCTTAATCAATAAGGACACAAAGAACAATCCCAAACCAACTCAAATTACTTGTAAATCCGATTCAGGGACAAACTCCCTTTTCCGAATGTGACATGAATTTGTAGCCATATTTCACGAGTAAAAATATCATAAATGACGTGTGTTGATCTTATTTTTGTTTCTAATTTACTTGGATAACTCAGAATCACCCCAAAATCCCTTAAAATTCGTTCCACATCAACTCAGAATCACCCCAAAATCCCTTAAAATTCGTTCACATCAACTCAGAATCTTCATAGCGTAATGGATGTTTCTTTCCGCCATTTTTGAATTTTGAATTTTGAATTTAAAGAAGGGGTGCCCCCAATCCAACTGGTGGATGTCTTTATCACTTTGTTGGGTGCCTTTAGTAATTTTAATGGGTGCCTTTATCACCTTTTGAGCCGATTTTTCCATAAATATTTATTTCTCAAAAATACCTACAGAGACATAAAAATCCATAATAAGTACAAAATCAAACACTATCAAAATAGATAATCGAGCACAATTTAGACACAAAAATGTGTCTATCAAATACCCTCAAACTTACTATTTGCTAGTCCTCGAGCAAATCTAATCTAGAAATGAAATAAAATCCTAACTCTCTTTCGCAGGAATCACGACTACATTTAACATATGTAATAAGCCTTTAAACCCCTAGGTGTTCCTAGTGGGCGAGTTTTGTCTCGTGAGGGTTTACAAGAGGTATACCCATAAAACCTTTACTCCAAATTTTAACTACTCGTGAACGATTGAGGATAAACACTAAACAAGCTATTTAGTTGGCATACTAAATTCTTCGGCTCTGGGAATCATTACCCTATATGAATCAAATTGTTGTACACAAGTTTTTACTCAGGCATACTAAAATTCATATATAAGAAAACAAAGCTCTACTTAGATAGTCGTTCAACCACAATACTCAGAATCCATCTAAGTTCAATCACATGAAAAGATTTAGAAGATGGATGTGGACAAAATGAAGTTTGCGCGTGTTGACTAAGGTGAACGGTGTTTCCCATATCTGTTTGAAGGTCGGTACCAGGAGGAATCCTAATGGATTGAGATATGCTCTTACTGGTCTTAATCATTATACTAATATCGATTCAACTGATATATACAAGGGTCCCAACGATCGATTTATTGAAAATAAAACAATTATAAATGTACTGACAACATGATTGGATCAAATTGAATCCAATCGCATGGTCCTTATCATCATCTTACATGATAGTTCTCATGGATCCTGCGTTCCACGCTTTCTTAGGCGACGAAGACAGGGAGAACACACACATATTGCTATCAAAGTGTCAATACTCGATTTTTTTTAATATAGTCTAAATAATCTCAAACACTCTACTCCATCCTGGCGGTGATAACAATTCGATACTGGTGCCCCACCAAATCACTTAGAGAAACACAAAAATTGCAAAAAAAAACAACAAAAGGTGATATGGTTGAGATAGACTCCGAGATATGGTTACAACTATCATGTTATTTCTAACACTTGAACTCTGTCCTTTTATGAATAGACCATTTAACTGGGCACACAATTCCTATAGAAAAAAAGCTAAGTTTCCATCTACCTAGAATGGTTAGTGTCATCCTGAATTGTTCACAAGATTTTAGACTTTGGAGTTTCATATTTCACTAAAAGTTTCTCCCTTACCCCCAAACTTAAATCTAAAATTGTCATTAATGTTCTAAAGATGAATGATTAAATATATGAACAAGGAGAAACTGTTACCAATCGAAGTAAAGGAGTTAAGGAAAGATATTACAGTGTCACATGAGCATGTGTTACCTCCCAAGAAGTGCTAAGTTTAAAGTCTTCAACCAGACAAAGAAAGAATTAATCGCCTCATTAAATCATATAACAATAGTTAGAACAACTGTGGGTCATCTGAATAAAATAATATTATCCAAAATAGTAGGAAATTACAGCAGACCCAGAAAGTGAAGATTCCGAGTACAACCTTATCCCTATCTAGTGTTTTGTTTATGACAACTACATCTAGTTGAGGTTCATGTTCATGCTTTATGAAAGGGTCTAGATAAATCTCTTTAAGATGAATTTCCCCATAGGCAAGATTCAAGGGATCAGGTTATAGATTCTGGAAAAACTCAAATAATAAACTTAAGGCGCATAATAATAACCTGAATAATTGTGGATCCTCAAAGTCAATCAGATTTGACCCACACAGTTGACTACTCTTAAAATGGTGGTCATCTTAAGCAAATGTGTCGATTCTAATTTCCTAAAGTAATTAGGCTTAGTCTTAAAACTTAATAACTGACACATTTGAAATTCAAACGTTCCCACATATGGAAGAAAATATTTTGGTGGGAAAACAAAGTCAATCTTGGTATTATTTCCTAGGTGAACCACATCGACCCAGAGGATGGGTTTTTAACAACTGACTGTGACATAAATATGCAGCCATATTTCACGAGAAAAAATCTCATGAATGACGTGTGTTGATCTTATTTTTGTTTCTACTTTACTTGGATAACTCAGAATCACCCCAAAATCCCTTAAAATTCGTTCCACATCAACTCAGAATCTTCACAGCGTAATGAATGTTTCTTCCCGCCATTTTTGAAGGGGTGCCCCCAATCCAACTGGTGGGTTCCTTTATCACTTTGCTGGGTGCCTTTAGTAATTTTCTGGGTGCCTTTATCACTTTTTGAGCCGATTTTTTCACAAATATTTATTTCTCAAAAATACTTACAAAGACATAAAATCCCATAATAAGTACAAAATTGAACACTATCAAAAAAGATAATCGAGCACAATTTAGACACATAATTTTTTAGAATTTTTATTTGTAAAACGTAATATTTAACTGTATAGCTCAACCGAAAATGCTATTAGAAGAGTGGGTTTATAGAGATTTACATTATAGATCAAAAGGGATGGGAGACCCGACTAAATATTGGTTTAAAGCTTTTAGAATTTGGAAAATTTAGATGGAAATATATATTTTTTTTTATTTTAGGTTTTTAATAGATTTGAAAATTAATGAAAAAAAGAAATAATTTTCTATTCATATTATGATTTTAGTATTATGGTAAATTAATGAATAGATGATAGTTTGGTATTTTGGACCAAAATTAGACATTCCTAATCTTACTCTCTGGTTGTGAGTAAAATTGAGTATGTCTTAAATAAAACGGGTATGCTTCAAATTAGCCAGGATAATTTAGTAGTTTCATTCAATGTAGTCAATATCGGATTTCGGTTTGTACCGGTCGAGAGAGATACACTGGTACACTTTTGTATCGGGAGATTTCGGTTCCAAATATCGGTAAATATTGGTCCACACATTTTATATCTATAATTATTATATCAAATATTTTTTTTCCATATTGGACCTATTAAAATATAAAACTAGTACTCATTTTTCTAAAATACCATAAAAAACATGAGTAACAATTGAAAACCCTAGAATAGGATAAGGAAATTTATTTTTTTTGGATTTTTTTTTTAAAATTGAGAACCCTAATTTCGACCGTACCGGTCCATATCAATCATTTCATTCAACCCGCACCGATCTATCTCGACCGATATTTTTGGACAAATGCCGTATCGACGATACATGCTGTTTCGTATTGCGTGAGTCCCGATACCGATAAACCCGGCGAAATCGACTACACTGGTTTCACTCCTAATTTTTGAAATCGACTGCACTAATTTCACTCCTAATTTTTTTTTAGACACCCCTTATTTCGGTGGGTACAAAATTTAGTAGTCCTGAGAGCATCTCCAACGGACGACCAGACCAAAGAGCAAACCATGTATTTGGTTTTTGGTCGCCATATTTGAGCCACAACGGGCGAGTGAAAATGGGAAGTGATTCAGAAAAAACACTGTTCGGAAGAAAATTTGGTTCCAAAACTGGACCAAAACAAAATATAGTCGAGACACGGGCGTTATGTTAGTAGACCGTTTGGTTCATACGTTGTTGTAGGATAGCGTTTAAATTTTTGGGCGTAACACTAGAGTAACGCCTGGCCTTAAGAAACGTTACACCAAATGGACGCCTGTATGAAACGTCCCCAAACAGGCGTTGCTCTAGGATAGCGCCTGTTCTTCAGGCGTTGCTCTAGGATAGCGCATGTTCTTCAGGCGTTGCTCTAGGATTACGCTTCATTCAGACGTCATGTTAGTATAACGGCCAATACCAAACGTTATATTAGAAGAGCGTACGAACATATTTGGATAGGGCTGCACATCGGGTGGGTCGGGTCGGGTTTGACCTCACCCGCACCGACCCGCCTCCAGTTGGTTTTAATTTTTTTTACCCGCACCCGACCCGCCTGGTCCTCGGGTCGGGTCGGGTCTTACCCGCCCAGATGGCGGGTCGAGTCGGGCGGGTGCGGGTCACCCGCCAGAAAATTATGCAAATTTTTTTCATGGGTTTGGCTGTTTTTTTGATCCTCACACGCGCCACCGATAAACCATTTTAACTAACAATCGATAATCTTAAAATCTAAGTCCCAACATTCAAAATTATACAATAAAATTAAAGTTTTAATATGCAATTCTACGACATTTCTCAACTAGCAACAAAAACAAGTTCATCTTAGTAGCAGCACCATCCAGGTCACTGAATAGGAATCAATCGTCATCTATGATGATGGAAGAAGCAGCAAGGTTACCAAATAGCTCTGCAACAAAAGAAATGAACAATTAGAATGAAAAAGATTAAAAATACCGATAATAATAATAGTATATGAAGCTAAGAACCATGATCCATGAAGTACAAATTATACCCGACTCAAGAACATCAACCTCCTCCTCCTCGACTCCAAGGCTAGAAGAATCTTTGTCAATTGGTGTACGTAACCAATTTTGCAATAAAATTAATGCCTCAAGTGTTCTAGGCTTTAAGGAACTTCGAAAAGGATCCAAAATTCGTTTTTCGGTACTAAAAGTTGATTCAGAAGCAACAGAAGAAACAGGTATATCAAATATATCTTTGGCTATGGGTGGTAAAATGCCAAACCTCGCAGAGTTGATCTTCCACCAAAGTAATATATCAAAAGAAGAATCCTCCTCACTGGCCGGAGAGTAGATAGGCTCATCCAAGTATCTTTCCACCTCAGATCTTCTATGATCCTCCATAGTACTCAATTGGCTTTTGCGTTTATTCCTTTCTTCCCTATACTTAGCCTTGCCAGAAATAGAAGAACCTTGAGCAGAAGTAGAACTAGAGTTACCTAGAGACTCGGATGAAGATATCACACTTTCAGTTGTATGTTCTAATTTATAAGACGTGAACAGTTCATCAAAATCCTTTTTAACTTTATCAACCCAAGATTTTACCCTTATTTGTTTTATCACAGGGTCGTAATGCACAACTAAATCTTCAACAGTCACATACAATCCTTGTTCTTTCTCTCGGGGATCCAGAAGTACAGCAATAAACATCAACGAATTCATTTTTTCAAAATCTCCCCAATACTTGTTGTACTTGAGCAACATTACATCGCCCATGTGACTTAAGAAAGGATCCTCGTATCTATTTTTCCAATCTTCTAATTCTTGACGAACAGTACCGAGTTCCTCCAAGAATGAGTGGGAAATAACATATGTAGAAGCTGAAAAAGCAACAGTTGAATCGTAGAATACCTTTAGAAACTGAATCAGAACTCTGGAATTGCACCAATCATATCTTTCAGGAGCATGCACTGGAGGCCTTTTCTTTTTCTTGGATTTTCTAAGAGCAACATTTACTTCTTCTTATGGAATATCTACTTCTTCTTCTTCATCGTCAGAATCTAGATCAAAATCAGCATCTATATCAACATTGTCATCACCGTCACCCATATGAAAAGATGGTACTGGAATATCATAACAAAACTTCTCACGGAATGCCCTATCTGACTCATGTAGCCTTTCAAAAGCTTTTTCATACCTCTCTGCAGCAACTAACATAAAATAAGTAGAATTTCACCGCGCTTTCATCCAAAATCAAACCTTTTTTACAATCTATCCTTGCCATCTCAGCAGCATCCATAAACTTCTTCAATCTTGTGGAAGATTTTGTGACATAATTTACCACTGCCGTGATTCTGAGAATTGATGTATGGTACTTTTTTAAACCATCCTTAACGACAAGAGCAAGTACGTGGGCCGCACATCTAACATGCAAAAATTTAGCTCCAAGTAATGAAGAACCCCAACTAACAACTTGTTTTCTCAAATAATCAATAGCAGTTTTATTCGCAGATGCATTATCAAGAGTGACAGTGAATACTCTCTCAAGCCCCCATTCCACCAAACATTTCTCCAAAGCCTTACCAATTTGTTTACCTTCGTGACTTTCAATCAAACAAAAACAGATGATTCTTTTATGCAGCTTCCATTCCCGATCAATAAAATGAGCCGTTACAACCATGTAATTGTAGTTTTGCATCGATGTCCAAGTATCAGTAGTAAGACATACTCTTGTCTTATTTGTCTTGAAATAACTTATCAATGCGGCCTTTTCATTCAAAAACAACGTGCATATATCACGATACACTGTCATACGACTTGGAATCTTAAATCTCGGCTCAAGAAACTTACTGTAAGCCCTAAAACCTTCGCCTTCAACAATTCTAAAAGCCATTTCATTTGTAATAATAAACCTAATCAACGCTTTTCTACATCCTTCTTGAGAAAAACTGACCTCCACCAACTGTGGTTCCTCTCCCGACTTGCACGGCTAAAAACCAAGTGTCTGTTGTCCTCCCTGCTCCTTATTAACTGATTTCTTGTACTCAATACACTTCTCTAAATGATGAGAAAGATTGGTAGACCCATGTGTTTTACCACCAATCTTGTAACTACCCCGGCCCTGCTAAGGATGCCGATTGACGTTGAGGTGGAGGTCGCATACAACTTTGGGATGGTCTTCCTTGTACAAGTAGAAGATCTGAACTAACGTCATCTTCTGAGATTTCAACCATGTTGATAACCTACAAGGCATAGACGGCAAGGGGTGAGTTATCATACATACATATGTATTAGAATTAGTCAAATACAGTAGTACTATTAATATGTATTAGAGTAAATGTTCAAAAAGTTGGTGGTATAAGTACTATACTGAATCTTATTGGAATAAACAAGGGCTATTAGCTTTTTACTTAAAAGAGTTGAAGAGTATAGAGTTGAAGCTGTATATTTGTACAACAACAGTACTACACCAATCCATAAAAGAGTAGTTAATCCATAACAAGAGATTATGCTTTAATTACTCATTCCACGAGATATAATATGATGTATGTATAAATCAAAGAAATATACAGAGGATTGGTTAGCTAAATCCACCCTTGAACAATTAACTACAACTGAATTCTCACCCAAGTGAGGTTAATAAAATGCCTCACAATACATCATCTATGCGAGCCTACTCAGTTGACAGACATATGAAATTCTGTCTAATCAACAAACATTAATTTTCCGCAAGTAGAAATCATGAATATACATAATACAACAAAACCCACTCATTAAAAAGTGTGCAAACCATTTTTATTTTAATTCTCCGCATCACTTATATCTTCTATTATAATCAGTCCGGCTCACGACACTACTTAACAAACTCAGTACATAACATATTAGATCCCCTTTGAAGATAAAGAGGAGTAATTCTTACTTGCCGATCTAAATAATAATGACAACACAGACATATGCACTGGGACTACCCGCTAGCCACCAGCATACAAAAGAGCAATTCGTCGTCATTCACAAAATGCACAAAACTCAGGTTGTCTATAAAGTTGCTGCAGACTTATTAGACCACTGGTTACACATAAGATCTTATAGCCATATAGTTCTCACTATAAATTCCTATTAAATTCCCATTCACCACAAAACTCATAAATCAATTCAACCATCGTAACTTATATTTTCCACTTATCAATCTGACATCAATCAATTAACGCTATCATGGTAGCATACAAATTGATACTCTTAACCATTCGTGAACAAATGAGTTTCTAAAAGAACACTAACTATTGAATCATGCGTCAAGGGTTAAAAGTTGCCATAAACACAAGTTAAACACTAAGTTTTTTAATGTTGTACACCACAAATGAAACTGCACAGGTAGAAGACTTCTCATGCTTGTACATGCTACTATAGATTACATCTAAGTAACCACCACTCACCATATTATGAAATAAAATAGTAATCTCAATGTTCATAGAAATGTCACTTATTGTATCTATTTTATACAATCAATTACAACCAGTGTAACTCACGGTGCTTCTCAGCATAGACAACAATTAAGCAAAGAGTTATCAAGAAAATATGTGAGAGAATTGGCATACACATTTTAGCAAGACATTGGTAAACCAAAACAAACTATAGTAACAACATTACTTGCATGTACCTATTCATCCATATACTAGCTATACTCTTCCATCTAAGAATTTCATAAAGCAGTGCAGACATTTCACCTTTGAGAATCAGTTACCATTTGGTCCTATTTATTCATATTCCAACTAGCATTGCCGGTAGTCGACGGCTACTCACAATATCGGATAACCACAAATTAGGAATTGATCAACCTGACTTTTAATTAACTTTTACTCCAATGTAAACGGTATCGATCAACCAGTCGTAACCATCAAACGTCATCAATATATACAAGTTCCTTTCAAACTTAATAAACCTTCAATTATCTATGGGGTAAAATGAGCTAAGATGGATTCTCATTTTATCGCTTCATCAAACAGATTATAGGCACAAAATTATACTAACTACTTAAGGAACCAATTGGTATTTCTATTCAAGAATTTAATCCAGAATCAAATGAATGTTAAAAGAAACAACCTGCACTACACCATTGATCATATATAAAAATGAACTCGTACAAACTCACACAAGCATTTAACAAGGATTAGACATTGCCAACAGATTTGGGAAAATTCCCCAAATTTTAACTTGAAGAACCCTAGTTCTAAAATTGATACCCCAACTTATCAATTTACACCATTCATTTGTATATTTGTACAACAACAATACTGCACCAATCCATAAAAGAGTGGTTAATCCATAACAAGAGATTATGCTTTAATTACTCATTCCACGTGATATAATATGATGTATGTATAAATCAAAGAAATATACAGAGGAAACACATGCAGTACTGGATGAAAGAGAAACCATATGAACAAATCAAACAAATCCTATGATAATATCATACATACACGAAGAATTAAAAAAAAATTGCTTACATAAGTGTGGGTGTGGATGTGGTATGAGCATCACAGATTGAAAATTTGAAATTACTAAGTGAGCAATCATTGAAAATTTGAAATTACAGGGTATGAGCATCATTGATTGCTCAGTGACCCTAGCTAATTGAAAATTTGAAATTACCTAAAACTTACCTAAAAACCCTAATTAAGAAAACAGCAGCTGGGTATGAGGCTATGAGCATCACAGATTTACAAACACTCAAAACTAATAAAACCCATATTCAATTGCTACTAAATCATGTAATGAACTAATGATACAAACATTAATTTCAATTAGGGCAATTTTTTTTTAATAAAAGAAACAGTACCTGTACGGCTGTACACCTGATAGAGATTCAACAAGGTGGTGGTGATGAACTGATGATGCAGTTGGGTTCACGGTGGTGGTGGTGGTGTGCTCTGTAAGAGAAGTAAGAAATAAGAATCGTTGAAGAAGACATGGAACAGAGAAGAAGATGAAGTCTGAATTCTGAAAAGTGAAAACAGAGTCGATGAGTTGATGCATATGACTCATATGAGTCTTATGAGTGAGATGGCGGGTGGGCGGGTCGGGTCGGGTGAGAGGAGTTATCACCCGCACCCGACCCGTTGATAAGCGGGTTTAAAAAAAATCACCCGCACCCGACCCGTTCATCGGCGAGCCGGGTGCGGGTCGAGTAATTTTGGATGGATGCGGATCGAGTTGACGGGTTGGGTTGAGTTTGTACAACCCTATATTTCGATCGGAAATTGTTGCGTTGCGGGCGGACCAAAGAGCAAACAAATTTGGTCAATGCTATCTGGTATACTCGCATTGTTGTGGATGCTCTGAAGTAATTTGAGTAGATCTCGTAAACCTCTTCTGACTTTTTTTCTTTCGACAATGCTTGAGGTTTCTTTATTAACCTAACTTACGTTCCCATTTTAACAGAGAGTTTTCTTCTGATATAAAAATGACGAGTAAGTGAAATGAGTGAAGTGGAGAGCTAAACTTTTGAATGATTCCAAATTTTGAAGATTTTATTTTGGGATTTTTATGAAACTCTGTTTTCTAGGGTTTTTTAGGGATGTTAGTGAAAGATTTTCAACTTCTATGAGGATTTAGGCTTTCATGTTAGATCAAAGTAAAGGGTTTTTGTTATTTTCTCCAGCGAGTTTTAGATTTTGAAGAAATTTTAGATTTATAAACGTCTTTGTTTAGAATCCAGATTTGATTCTGTAAACAAGAAGTATCATTTGATAACATCATCTAATTTTTTATCCCGAATTTTGTTCTTCTTTTCAACTTTAAGTAGTATAAAAATCTAAGGGTCTCTCTTTGAATTTGTATTTGGGTTAGTAGTACTAGTTCATTATCTTCTAAAAGTCATATCTTTGGATCATTTTTGAATGGATTTCTTCAAAGTTAAAGGATTAGAAAAGCTGGAAAACGTTCGGGAAAAGATTCAGAGGATCAACCAGTCCCACCACCAGAGGAAATGAAAATGGAAAATGGGAATGGGAATGAGAATCCTATGAATAGAACTATGGAAGAAGATGATGATGATTTTATGTTGAATGAAGTGAAAAAAGAGAATAAAAGAATTCAGAAGGAATAGCTTAATGGTTTTGATACCTGAAGAAGAGGATAATGAGGCTACAAGTTATAATAGTGGGGTTTAGAGGTTCCGAAATGGGGGATAATAATCAACAGCAATTTTGTAGGTTTGATTCGAGCTGTGAAGTATTGTGAACTTCTGTTGTTTTTTGATCGAATGAATATCCAGTGATTGCATCACATGATGCAGGTAAAAATACACCAACAGCTCAGTTTTTGCAATGCTTTTATGCGCCTTGTGCATTCATCTATGGTTGCTTTTCCGCTAATTTATCAATCTTATGATATTAGCAGTCAATTAGCATTCTAGATCTCATTAATTTTTTCGAGATTATGTTGTTGTCATAGGCAACAATTTGATTAATGTTGTCTTGCAATGTTACATATGTTTCTGGATTATCTTGGTATTGCTTTTTCTTTTTCAACTTAATCACAATGGATACTTATCTGATAATTAGTTTACTTTTCAGATATTTACTTTCTTTCTTTAATATCTTGACATTTTCTGTTGACAGTTTCCTTTCTAATTTCCTTTTTGTACTGGACGTAGCTTCTCGATTTTTATGGTATTTATATATTGAATTGACATGACATCCGTTCTTTAGTTTTCTTCCATACTGCCTGTAACTGAAGCTTCCATTTTCAGTGTTTCTCTTTAGCTATTGTGGTTCTAGGATGTAAATAAACTGTTACATCTATCAAAGCTTAACGCCTAACCGATACTATATTTTGGCTTTCGCTAATGTTCAACATTGCTGAATATATTAAATTTTCTTTCCAGGAACGAGAAAGGAACTTATTATGCCCTTGATCTCGGGGGTACTAATATTAGAGTTTTGCGGATGCAGCTTGGAGGGAAAGTGCCTTGGGATCTTGGGACATGAAGTAGAAAGGCAACCGGTTCCCCCCATCTTTGATGACCAGTACAAGTGACGTATTTCGTATGCTTCTAATCTGATTTGCTTCGTACAAATGTATCGGCTGTTTTTAGGGCCTAGCAGTAATGTAGTTGACACGTTTGTTGCATGCAGGATTTATTCGATTTCATTGCTGAAACATTAAATGGGTTTACTGAAAGAGAAGGCAATGGTTTTGATCTTCCACCTAATGAAAGGAGACAGCTTGAATGTACATTCCTATTTTCCAGTGAGACAAACGTCTGCTAATTCAGGTTTCCTTGTGAAGTGGACTAAAGGATCTTCCATTTAAAGACCTCGTAAGTGGGATGATTCTCGTAACCTGCATATGTTCTTCCTTTAGACTCATTAAACGTTCCTTGCAGTTACAGTGCTATGTAGCATGTGTTCACTGGATACACTTGATTCATCATTTAATTTGAGCATGTTTTGTATTTTTATTTTCCGGTTGGAAAAGATGTGACCACATGTTTGGAAGAGTCTATGACTCTATGGTCAAAATAGGATTGGATATGAGATTAGAAACATTGGTGAGCCTTTCCTTTCAAATGGTTGAAGTACTTCTGCTTCATACAAATGCATACCGATCATTTATGTCTTAGTCGCTGCACTTTTCTGTATGGGCATCAGTATGCACATATGACAAGCTCATGAGCTTGTAAAAGATGGAAGGTTCTTAAAGAGAATCCACCTATCGGTAAGGCTTGAACTTAAGTCCACTGAACAAACCATATGGAATTTTTAGCAGGTTGCATCTGCCCCAGAGTGTGAGCACTAGTTCCTTTACATGTAAGGATAAGTATGTGTTTGGCAGTGCTCTTAAATGTTCAAACACTCTCATCTTATTACCTTTCTCTTTACCTTTTTCAAGGAGCCTCACTTGCTCCGCAAGATAGTCACGTTATATCAACCTCGTCGCAGCAAGAGTTGGTTTATATTGGTGTGACCTTTCCACCTGAGACAATTATTGTGCACAATGACTCTTGGACAGTACATCCCTGACTTCGGTTGTCTGAAACTCTAATGCAAAAACTCTTTGGCAATTTGAAATTGATCTTTATGATTAATGTAGCTCTCGGTGACTATCTTGGCTGAATATAATTGGACAACCCTGAGGATAATTGCGCAAAACTAAAATAGGCCAGCAACTTGAAGTTCCTTTAGTTGGTCATAAAGGTTATTTTTTCAGATTCTCCTTTTCATGGTTATGTACTCAAGTGTGTACATATTGTTGCCTTCTATAGCTTTTCATGAGGCCTGTACATGTTCATCTATTTAACTTTTGAAACTATTAAACTTACTCTGAGCACAATGTGTTTCTCTTTCTAAGCAGGTGAATGATACCGTGGGAACATTATCCCTTGGTGATTTTCACGGCGAAGACACTGTAGCAGCAGTGGTAACTGGAACTGGTACAAATGCTTGCTATGTGGAGCGAACAAATGCAATAATTAAGGTCTTCTTACAAATTCAGGAGGCATGGTATCTTTTTTCGTGATCTCTGGGAACTCACTGCCTAGAGAAGATGTGATAGCTGCATAGTTCTCATGTGCTGAGCTTTGGTTCTTTGGGTAGTGACATGGGGTAATTTCTGGTCGTTTCATCTGCCGAAAACTTCATACAATAATGATCTAGATGCAGAGAGTTCCTAACCCGTACGATCAGGCAAGAAGCTATCCTTAATAGATTGTTGGTTGCTTATGCACTTGGAACCTGATTTCTTGCATCAGGGTTTCAAGAAAATGATTTCAGAAATGTATCTGGGTGACATTGTAAGCAGGGTACTTAGAATGGCACAGGAGTCGGATATGTTTGGAGATCTTCCTTCTATCCTGACGGTTCTTATACTGAGGTGTGTTTCCTGTAACATTATTACCCCTATCTTTACATTTTTCGTGTGTAATAGTCCTGATCAATATCACATGCCTTAATGTGGAAAACTTGTATTTTTTTTAAATAATCCATCCGTCCAATATATATCATTTTTAGGAAAACATTTTAGCTCTTTATTCATAGGTCTATAAAATAACTTGGTATATCCAACTACATGTAAGAAAAAGGCTTCTGTTTTGGTTTAATTAGACATTAACCTTTTTTACAAACCTATGACTTACTGGTTCCTGAGTTTTGTCAACTAAAAACAAATATTTGATGTTGGGATATGAATAAGAATATTGTATGTAGAATATTATATGCGTCTAAGTTAATTTGCTTGAAATTTCCAAACTAGGGGAGTTTGTTTTCTTAGTTCAGACCAGACCATTGTATTTGTGCTGGAGTAATGTTGGTTATCCCAGTGGTGGCAACGTGATCCACCTCTCAAGATTCATCATGTGTGCGTATTTTATGAATCAAGGGTCAAGGGTGGAAACGTCTGTGTATGTTGGAGACATGTGTTTCTTGCATGTCCTTGCTCTTCTAGGTTGGGGTCGAAAGTTTGTGCCTAACTCTAATCACCATAGTTTGGCTGCATGTGATGGCTAACTTCTGATCCCTTGAGCATTTATAGTCATTTAACTTGTTGATATTATATTGCTCAATTTTCATGGAAGTTTTTTTTTTTGTTTATTTGCAGGCACACAGTTCCAATCAAACCCATCTCCAAGATCTGCATCTCAAAAGCTCGTTTCTACTTCTGAACCCTCTCATTCAAGAAAAATGAGGAGCTTCCTCGAGAAAATGGTTGGGAAGAGTACCCGCAGCAGCAGCAGCAAGATGATATTCATACCTGGATCTTGAAACTGCATATGTAGCGCAAATTTTCTTAACCTAGGAGGCTCTTCATTGTCAATATACACAACTAAGCTAGAAATTTTTGTCAAAAACCCTAACTGTTACAGCCGTGTTGCTCAGCTATTTCAAGAATTCCAGTTTTTATTCGAGCCATTTGAGCAAGGGCTCCGGCCTGAAATTTATGATGGAACTAAAAGTTCCTTTACAAAGATGCTTCAGGTTCCAAGCATTCAAGGTAACACAGCTAAAGATTTGAATGAACTCAACCTTGATTTAGATATCCAAACCATCATACCTGACTAGAAATAGTAGGTCATTTTAACTAATTAAAGGAACAAACTGTGTATTAATGCAAAGTATTGTGTTTGAAATGCTTTGCTAATGGTTTTGGACTTTCTTTTAGTTGCTAAAAAGATAGAAA
Source organism: Papaver californicum (assembly GCA_023531435.1). NCBI lineage: Eukaryota > Viridiplantae > Streptophyta > Magnoliopsida > Ranunculales > Papaveraceae > Papaver > Papaver californicum. The sequence continues at coordinate 29,974 of JAJJMC010018784.1, forward strand.
AGGAAGGAGAGCAGAAGGATGAAGAAGAAGAGTCAGATGAACGTGAGCCAGCCCTTGGGTCTGACCTTATTGGAATAATCAAAACTTTGCTTCTGATCTTTCACGTATTCTTGAAAATGGACCAGAAAAAAGAAAGTAAAATTCTTAGTTTGTTTGGAGGTCAGAATCATGTTGCAAGTTGTCTTCAACTTGTTCAATCTGCCCTTGATAAGGTAAACAAACCACAAGTTTCTAGCCTTCCATGCTATCAAATCAATTTATTATTCATGCTTCTTTTTTCAGCATATACTATCTTTCGCAGTCACCTCAAAAGAAATAGCTTCAAGCACTAGTTGTGCCTGATACCTTAGTTTTCAGCTTTTCCTTAACTATTACCTGAATCCCAGTGTATTTGTAAATAGCATCAAGTTTACAATACCTGTGGAGTTTTGGTGAATAGTACAGTCCTCTCCACTAAGAATGTAAATAGTTCGCCAATCGTGTATCTTTGTTTAGGAATTAATGTCGGTCCCCTATCTACCATTAAAGACATGAAAAAGCAATTTTTTAGTATGTGTTAGACAGGATTTAGATTGCCCATGCTGAAGGTTCGGCAAATGGTACTGCAGTATGATGTTCTAAGTGAGCACTAGTCAGCTACTTCATAGAAACAAATGGTTTATTTTCAAATATCTGCTTTATAAAGTTTACCTCAGAATGAAGTTGATTGAAATTTTCTAAATCTGCGGATTCATACATCTGATTTGATTGTACCGTATATTTTCCTTCTTAAGTGATAATTTCCAATGGCCTTATAGAAAAATGATGTTAAAGCTCATTTATTTCCTCCCTTTTAACTGCCATTCTTTTATCGAATGATATGTTTGTAGTGTATACTAGTTAGTTATATCATTTTACTCATTCATTTCTTTTCCAACTTATTCCTGAATGTTGAATAATGTTTAATATAAAGGAACTTCGTAAAAAGAAGGAAGTGTGGAAAAAGAAAACGTGGCCTGCAACAACCGAAGAAGTAAAGCTGTTATTTGGGCTCGTTGACATTTAAGTTCTATCTACAGCTTTGAGGATGGTTGGGATCAGCAAGAAACAGTTGCTTTGGTGGGAAGAGAAAATGAGCAAGTTGAATGTATCAGAAAGCAGGCTTAAGAGAGATGGGTCTCCAATCTTGTTCCTTGTTAAATCATAAGGTACCTAATTTTCAGGTTCTGTCATCTAAACATAGTATCTAGAAGTATGAATGTATACAGATCTACGTAGATAGTATGTACTAGTTAATGGCATGTTTGGTTATTTGCTGGTTGCTGCAGTAGCTTTGGAGAATGAAATCAGATATCCCTCGAGATGCAAAACTTTGTTTTGTGTTTTGATTTAGGGGCACATGATAATTGCGTGAGATGGTATCTTTTAAAGGTGTGAATCTTAGTTTTGACTTGATCTTAGGAATCACTCCATTTTGTGGTCTATTGGTTACTTTTCAAGTTCTAAAGAAATTCTTTTGAAGTATGTATGGTAGTTTGATTAAGGGTTAAAAATTACCGCTTAACTCGATAGTCCGAATAAGCAAGCTTCTTTGAAGAGATGTGGAGCGTGTGTAATTATCCTTCGGGGTGTTTTATTTGTTATGTAGACCATCCTCGTTGGAATTAAGGTTCAAAATGACTTTAATCTTCGCGAGGTCAATCTATGTGATGAAGAGAATATCTCCGCCAATCTACGTGGTGATTAGAATATCTCCGCGTGAGAAAAAATTCCTTTAATTCTCTTCAACCAGTCACTTTCATGGATTAGGGTATGATAATCTTAACATGTTATCTCTTAAATGGCTATTCTTAACTCTAAATACCAGGTCCCACTAGTACGTGGCATTCGCTGCAAAAGCTTAATACATATAGATATAGATATGAATTAATCTTTTGGGGTGAATGTCATGTACTGCTGAAGGCTGGCCAGTAGCCAGTATTAAAAGGTGATAGCTAGTCAAAATGAGGCCTGTTAAACACAGCTCAAAAGGGAGGAGAAGAACAAGCATCATTAGTGGAAGAAAAAAGCATATTAGGAGGTTAAAGGGAGACAAAAGAACAAGTTGTTATCGTGATCATAATCGGCCATCAGTAGTAATTAAGATCTCATCCTTAATGATAATCCCTTCGTTTCTGCAAAAGAGATACTATTATTTTTTTCATTTTAACCTAAAAATAGGCCAAATTGAAAAAAATGATAATATCTCTTTTGCAGAAACGGAGGTAGTATTATTTTCTAGATGAGCCTTCCAAATGGATAAAACCAAAACCGCCCACAGAAAAGAAAAGAATGGGGTCCGCCTCCTAGGATTTGGAGTGTGTCCTTTTTTTGTAAGTGGGTGGTTTTGGTGTTGTCCATTTGGACGGTTCATCTAGAATTTTTGTATTTTCTATTGTGTGTTGCTCGAGTATTTTGCATCACCTTAGTTAACTTGAGCGGTTGGAAACGGTTTTTTCAGTCAAGCTCCCAACGGTTTTTTCAATCAAGCTCCCAAAACTAGTAAAGGAGTCAAGTTCTTGGGTTCAATTGCATTTCAGGACCAGAACGGTGATGTTTCCTACTTATTGCAAGTCCCCTTCAACTTCTTCATTCTGCCCTTGATAACAAGTTAAATCAACCAAAAGTTTCTAACTCGATTATACACTTCCCTGTTGGTAAAATCAATTTATTATTTGAAGATGCCATATTTCAAGTTGATAAGCTAGGCAAAAGCATTTGAATTACCTTTTCTGTCTGCAAAAGAGTAGTTGAGATGGAGCACTTACAAGTGTCATCATTAAGCTTCTAGCTCATTTCAGATTTTATCTCTTATATTTCCTGTCTGCATGTGATTTACTCCATGAGGAAGTTAATAGGTCAGCTTCAGGTAGCTGCTGCTACTCACCTTCAAAAGGGTGTAATTGCAGCAAGTTAGTGTATATAAATTTAAAGAGCTATTGTGCATCATGCGCTATATTGAGTGAAGAGATATAGCTTTGTAATTTCAAGATGCTGATATGTGTCTAGATACAGCTGGATTTGTTGGTTGATTTCAATGGCTGCTATCATATCTTAGCAGTGAAACTCAGAAATTTGCATTCAAAAGCAAAAGTTGTAAGGCAAATAGAGATAGGTATAGATGAACACTTATCTTTTAGTATTGCTTGTGGACCAGTAGCTGTGCGTTCGTGTTATGCTTTTAGAGATTGAGCTTAGAAGGTTTGCAAGTCTAAATTGACTTTGAAACTATAAAGATCAGAGAAATACTTGGCTCTTTGAAGAGACTTGTTGTGGAAATTGCAGCACTCAATTGTGTAGAAGAGTTGTCTTCAAGCATTAAAAGCAACAATTACTGCCATTAGTTGTTGTACAGACTATATTGTCCTGCAGTTAGCTTTTGATGTTATTTTCTGTCTCTTTGAGCATAAGAGGTGACAAAAAGAACATCAAGTTAACAGGCTAGATCAATGAGCTCATTAAAGGGTCAGTTGCAGCTTAAGAAGCTATACAAGCTCCAGGGTTAAGATCAACCATTCACAGATAGATATCAAAGAAACTTTATGCATTCTCAGTACATTTAACTTTTGTGCGATAGGTCTCTGAGATTGATTGAGGCTCAAAAGATTGCATTCATCATCAGGATTTAGAAGGTTTAGATATAAGTAAAGATCAAAGAAAACTTATCTTTCAAATAAGGTTTAGGTGCTATAGTTCAGGTCCTGCTTTCTTAAATCTTCATAGCTCTTTTGTTGCAGGTCAGCAGTTTGTTATCAACATTAAAGGTAATTTAGCTGAAGGAACTTAGAATTCAGCTCTTAGAATTGCATCAATAGCTGGTGAATTGTCAAGATGATATCTTTGATAATGATCTTCACATAGTTATTTGATCGATGTTAGAGTTGCAGGATTTAATTGCAGAAGATAATGATTTACATGGTTCGGTCTCAAAGACCAGAGAACTCTGTAGCTAGTGTTTCTCTGCCCAGAAATATTGTTTAAGTTATTGCATTATTTTTCTCAAGTGAGCTGATTCAGGCGCAAACGGCTTAACTAAAACGCTAGTGTAATCACTATATTTGCATTTAGTAACTGGAAGGGGTTTAACCCTCAGCTTTGGTAAGTTTTTTCTGTAAATTGTTGACTTGTCCGAGTCTTTTCTGTCAACTTGGTGATTCTATGTCATGTTTTATAGCCGGTAAGCATGAGAAAAAGTCCAAATGAGTAAACAACAGATGATTTTTGAATCCCAGACCACCAAGAAGGCAATTCCATTAGAAGTGTTGAAATAAAACAGTATCTCATGGTCCTAGATCTGATGATTTCTCAGAAACCGAAGCTTTTGAACTGCCTGTACTGAAAAAAATCACTCTCTACCTCTCCCAACAAACGAAATACTCACCTTTTTTTTTCTAAAAAGATTCAATACAATACTGGTAAATCTTACTCTGAGAAAACCAAGGCTCATTTTGTACTACTAGTAATCTTAGGCTTATGCTTCAAAATAAAAATAAAAAATAAAAATCCCAGGGCTGATTCTGTAGCTAAAAATTATATTATCTCTCTCTGAGAATGGATGGAAGCTTAGAGTTCCTTTTCCAATTTATTGCAGTCGTTCCTATATCAATATAGCAAAAGAAAAAAACAGAAAAAATAAGAAACATTGTCCATTTCATCAAAGTTTGCACGGACAAGTTTAAATCATGTTAGTAATTCTTTTCACATTTGGGATTCTTCTCCCGACATTATCACTGTTGAACTGGAAGAAGACTTCTTATTGCATGTCAGACATTAAGTTATCTTAATTAAAATCTCTCTTATCTTTAAAAAAAAATGAATTAATTCCTAGACCCAATCAAATTGAAAATCATTCATGGCAACAAAAGCAAATAGTTAGCTGTTAAGTTAGTGGTGATTTTGCAAGTTTTGTGAAGTTTCTTTTTAGTAACTTTAGGTAAGAGCCAGCCATGAGTGGACAACCCCTACAAGGTTGTTGTCCACGATCACCCATTTGAGAAGGCTATAACATACTGAGCATCATTAAATACCAATTTGTTCTTTACAAAAAATTCAGGCTTCAAACTTATCCATTACACCAAAACACAGACGAAAAATTCATATAAGCTCCTTCTCTAAGTTATTGTCTTCTTGGGAGTTAAAGACTAACACCATGAATAACCTACTTCTCAATCCTCTTCTTCTTTCGCTCTTATCACATGTGGTCCTTGTACCAGTAGAAGCAGAAGGTGAAGGTGATCACTCTTTATCTCTAATATTCACATAGCTATTACATTAGATGCTCATTAAGTACTGACATTTTGTTGTTTGCAATTACAGTTTTTGTAAGCATAGATTGTGGTTCTTCTTCATTGAAACCTCATACTGATTATAATTCAATCGTGTGGGTCGGGGACGATCCTTACATAGGAAGCGGAGAAACTCATAAAGTTTTGATCGATGCACCAAGCATAGAGGCTTGGGATTCTCATGTTATGAGCACTCTTAGAGCATTCCCAACTCGTAAAAAGAACTGATATTCGATAGATATTGATGATACAGCCAAAGGTTCTACTACGGATACTAGGTTGAACGATTCCTTGTTCGAGCTAGTTTCTATTACGGTAACTATGACAATAAGTTGTATCCACCTACTTTCGATCTTTAATTCAATGGGAACAGTTGGTCACAAATTGTAACAGATCAAGACAGTATCATTATGCAGAAATGGTATTTTCACTGAACAAGGGTAACAATATAAATAATAGCACATCATTGTTACACTCTCTTACACTACTCTTAAGTATGAGATTACAAGTCTGTAAGTATGCTGTGCACATATGTGAGTCAAGTACAAGAGTGTGTTGTGCACATGTGTTTATCTGGTGTAAGTTAGCATGTACAGGCTGTTATAGGTGTGCACGTTAGTTTCTCTGTCAGTTATAAACTACTTTCCCTTTCATCTGTAAAACAGAACTTTTCTGATTCAATTGATTGGCTCTTCTGTGAAGAGAAATTCTTCTTCTTCTTCATTTTCTTTCATGGTATCAGAGCAACATTAAGTTGCGATTCTCATTACTTCCGTTGATTCATTTTCTCATCCTTCAATTTTTTCTTGTTCTGTTTCATGATCTGTGAGTTTACAGAACAATCTTCAACAAACATGAAGAATCAAACTTCAAACTCCATTTAAAAGGTCTCTTTAAATCATTTAACAAACTTTGTTATAATCAAACTTAAAGATGATAACTACATTACCTGGAAAAATCTCATGCTTCCAGTTATTCGTAAATACAAGATTCAAAAGTTTCTTGATGGAACCTTCATTTGTCATGTTCAATACACATCAAAGAAATCAAGAAAATGAAATTGAAAATCCATTATATACTGATTGGCTTGATGAAGATGCTACAATCATGATGTGGATTCATTCCACAATCTCAGACACAGTGATTGCATACTTCTCCGGATCCACCTCTTCTTATCACCCGTTGACTAGCATTGAGGAGATATTTACAAGATCATCCTCAACTCACTTTATACAACTGCTTACAAAGTTACTAGTTCTTAAGCAAGGTGATAAATCAATTCCTAGTTTGATAAATGAGATTAAATCTCTCTCTGATCAACTAGCTGCAGCAGATGAGATTATCTCTGACCAAGAACTAGTTGTTATAACTCTATCTGCCTTAAAATCAGATTACATACCTTTTACAACTGCTATGAGACATAGAAATCCACCTATATCCTGCATTGAACTACACAATAATCTGCTCAATGAAGAAGCAGTGATTACTGATAGAAATAAATCTTTACTGAGTGAATCTTCAAATAGAGCCTTTGCTACACATACATCAAATTCAAGATCCTACAACAGAAGTTTTGGAAGAAGATTTCCTAGTCATCATTCTCATTTTATGAGACCTAACAGGCCTCCTAATTTCCAATATGTCAGATCTTTCACTCCTTTGTCATCAAGTAACAGCTCAGTCCCATCTCAAGTGAGCTCTATAAGACCTACTCCTGCTCTTCAACCCTCATCCTCTTCAAATCTTGCTTGTCAAATATGTGGAAAATCTGGTCATAGTGCTCTTGAATGCAGAAATAGGCTTAATTTTGCATATCAAAACAATCACACTCCCAACATTTAACTGCTATGCTAGTTTCTGTAAATATAATGGGTGAAAATCCCTGATATGCTGATACTGGTGCAAATAATCATATTACACATGATGAATATGAGATGCAAGGTGTTTCTTCTTATGATGGTGCTGATGTGATTCAGGCAGCAAATGGAGAAGATATGCACATAACTCATACTGGTTATTCTTTAAAATCTACACCATCCTACACTTTCACTCTTAATGACATTCATCTTGTACCAATATATGCTCAAAATCTTCTGTCTGTTCACAAGTTTACTTCTGAAAACAATTGCTCAATAACTTTTGATTGTTCTAGGTTCTTTGTGAAGGATTTGTCAACTGGGAAGACACTTTTGCAAGGTCCACATAAAAATGGACTATATCCAATTCATTTCCTACACCCTTCCTCCAATAGAGTTCTCTCTGCTATCACAACTACTGTTTCTCCAGAAGTTTGGCATGAGAGATTTGCTCACCCTTCTTTTCAAATATTTTAACATGTTTGTAAGTCTTTATATACAAATAAGGTAATCAAAACACCAATTTTTTGTATTGATTGCCAACTAGGAAGGAGTCACAAATTACCATTTACTATGTCTACCCACTCAAGCTCAGAACCTTCAGCACTTTTACATCTTGATCTTTGGGGTCCATATCCTGTAACATCTTTCTGTGGTTACAAATATTATATGAACATAGTAAATGATTTCTCCAAATTTTATTGGCTATCTCCTCTTTGTGATAAATCTGATTTTAAGAAAATATTTTCTCAGTTCAAGTCTAAAGTTGAGCTTCAATTGAATTGTCTTCTTAAAGTAGTAAGTACTGATGGTGGTGGTGAATTTCTTAATAAAGAAATTTATTCTTTTCTTGTTGATAATGGTATAATCCATGAAATATCCTGCCCTCACACACCTGAACAGAATGGTGTGGCAGAGTCTAAACACATATATTTAATTGATATTGGAAGGAGTTATCTCATCCAAGCTGGTCTATCTGGAGCTTACTGGGTTGAAGCTTTTAGCACAGCCTATTACACAATAAACAGACTGCCTACTAGATCCTTGGGGTTCAAATCTCCATTTAAAATTTTGTTCAATCAACATCCTGATTATAATTTTCTAGGTCTTTTGGTTGTCACTGTTTTCCCTGGTTTAGAACTTACTCAACTAACAAATTATCTCCTAGAAGTATCCCCTGCATCTTTCTAGGCTACAACAGTAACCACAAGGGGTACAAATGCTTAGATTACAAAACTGACAAGATTTATATCTCCAGACATGTGGTATTTGATGAATCTTCATATCCTCTTAAGGCATCTCATTCTTCTGTTGTCTCACTTACAAAAGTGGCTTCACCTACTGCTATTATTGCTGACAGCTTTCATTCTTATAATGCATCTACTCCAGCTACCTATGCAAGTATGCTGTCTATTACTCCATCTGCCTCTCTAAATGTACTACTTCCCACTGCTGTTCCAGTTGTCTCACCATATACTCATAGTAATTCTACAAGCTTTCAGGATCCACCATCTTTATTTAAGATAACTACTAATGGGCATCTTATGACTACAAGGAGTCAACATGGAATCTTCAAGAAAAAGGTATTCTCCACCAAACACTCTCTTTTTGCTGCCTTAATTGCTTTAACTCCACCACCAATTCCCACTTGTGCTAATCAAGCTAAGAAGGATCCCAACTGGAATGCTTCTTTACTTGCTGTATATAATGCATTACAATATGATGGTACTTGGTCCATTGTTCCTTATGATCCATCACAGAACCTTGTTGGGTGCAAATGGGTTTTCAAACTCAAGTACCATCCAGATGGTTCTATTTATAGGTATAAGGCTAGAATTTTAGCCAAGGGATTTCATCAAAAGAGGGTATTGACTATACTGACACCTTTAGTCCAGTAGCAAAACCAACCACTATCAGACTACTTATGTCCCTGGCAGTTAATTCAGATTGGCCTATACTTCAGCTTGATGTGAGCAACGCATTCTTGCATGTGGATCTACTTGAAGATGTTTACATGACTCAACCTCCTGAATTTGAGTACCCTGATCATCCCTCCTATGTTTGCAAACTTCATAAATCATTATATGGCCTTAAACAGGCACCAAGAGCTTGGTATGACAAGTTGATCACTGTTCTTGTTTCTTATGATTTCAAGCTCTCTTTTGCAGACTCTTCTTTATTTGTGCAGAAAGTAGGTTCCAGAATTACAGTTCTCCTTGTTTATGTAGATGATATTTACTTACTGGCAACTCTAAGACTTACTGCACTACACTCATCATTCAACTTCAGACACATTTTCCAATCAAGGATCTTGGTCCCCTTCATTATTTCTTAGGCCTTGAGGTTAAAAGGAATGCTCATGGTTTGTTTCTATCCCAAACCACATATGCCTTGGATCTCCTTACAAGGTTTGATATGGCAGGGGCTAAGTGCTGCTCTTCTCATGTCCCTGTTGGTTCAAAACTTAAAGCAGATTCTGGTGATTCTCTCACTGATTCTTCTTCCTATTGGTCTCTTGTTGGTGCTTTACAATACCTTGCCTGGACTAGACCTGAGATTTTCTATGCAGTCAATCAAGTATGTCAGCATATGCAAAATCCTACTACTACTCATTTTGTGGCTGCTAAGAGAATTTTGAGGTATATCAAAGGCACACTTGATTATGAAGTTTTATTTAGCAAGGGATTATATGTTGTGTATGGCTTTAATGATGCTGACTGGGCTGGAGATCCTGATTCCAGAAAAAGTTTTGGGGGGTACTGCATTTTCTTTGGATGCACACCAATCTCTTGGTCCAGTAAGAGACAATCCTATGTTGATATGTCCTCTACTGAGGCTGAGTTCAGAAGTCTGGAAATTTCTGCTCCTGAGTTACTTTGGGTGTGCAAGCTCCTCACTGATCTTCATGTATTCTTGCCAGCTCCTCCATCCATGCTTTGTGACAATCTCAGTGCCATTTTCTTTTGTTCTAATCCTGTGTTTCATACAAGGATGAAACATCTGGCAATTGATTACCACTTTGTGAGGGAACTGGTTCAGTCTAAGAGACTGCCGATCTCCTACATTTCTACTCATGGTAGGACCATGTTTTGCTTTCCTCGGAGACAAGTTCAAAGTGCTTCCTAAGTCTGCCCTGTTTTCACTTGAAGGGGACTAATAGCACATCATTGTTACACCTCTCTTACACTACTCTTAAGTATGAGATTACAAGTCTGTACGTGTGCCGTGCACACATGTGAGTCAAGTACATGAGTGTGATGTGCACATGTGTTTGTCTGCTGTAGGTTAGCCTGTACAAAATGTTATAGGTGTGCACGTTAGTTTCTCTGTCAGTTATAAACTACTTTCCCTTTCATCTGTAAAACTGAACTTTTCTGATTCAATTGATTGGCTCTTCTATGAAGAAAAATTCTTCTTCTTCTTCTTCATTTTCTTTCAATAAACATACGTCTTGCTCAAACACAACTGAATAACATTCCGTTTATATCGGCTCTTGAAGTAAGAAGTTTGCATCGATTTTCTTACTATTATGTGGATTCAGCTTATCCATTGTTTTTATTTGAAAGATTTGCTTTTGGTACCAACACAACTAAAATGTATGCACATATATACATATAATAAACCTGCAAGGGCTACTGACTAAGTCCATATCCATGAACAATTACGTACTAACTGTATATAAAATCATCTTGGTTGATCATGTAGGTACCCTGAAGATGATTTCGATCGAATTTGGGGGCCAGTTGACACTAATATTAGGGTCAGAAGCAACTTGCCATATCGAAAAGTCAACATTGAGGACGATAAACCTCTTGAGGCTCTAAGAAAAACACTAGCTCAATTGATTGAGGTTAAAAAAAGTAACCTGTCATCCCCGCCTGTCGCCTTTCTACGCATCGACTACGACAAGCCTCCTAAGGCTCTAGAAAAGACATATTTGAGCTCATCTGGAAATATGGTTCATACTGGAGTTTCAGATCCTGAAGTTCCTGTCCATTACAATACATTTTTTTATGAAGTGAATAGACCAAATGCTACTCAGAAACGATCATTTACTATACTCCCTCCGCTTCTGGAAAAGTGTTACAATCATTTTTTCATTTTAGCCTAAAAATAGGCCAATTTGAAAAAGTGATAGTAACTATTTTCCTGAAACGGAGGTAGTATTAGTCAATAGTAAACTCGATAGTATTATAGACCCCAAGGGCCCTGTGATTTCACCTTCCATAGGAGACATAAAGGAGGTCCACATTTTCAATGTGACTTCTTTATACTCGATTGATTTTATGCCAGCAAATGATTCAACTCTTCCTCCGTTAATCAATGCCCTTGAAGGATATACTATCAGTCATAAATTAGTTCAAGGCACCAATTTAAGTGATGGTAATTCTCTGTGTTTTTTTCACAAATTTTCGAGCTCAAAATTAATATACGATGAAACGACTTCATCATTTTTTAAATAGTTTCAAAAATATCTTTTTTTTTCTCTCCTTACAAAAATAAATAAAAATTAAATATCTTTTGAACCATAAGTCAAAAAATAATAAATTTTATATATTCGAAAAGCTCTCGACGAGATCTATCCAACCAGTACCATTGTTACTATATTTCGAAGCTTTAATTTCTACGGTATCTTTTATCTAAAAATCAACGACAAAATGAACTACCATAGGAGTTCATTTTACAAAGTGAACTTCTTGAATGAACTACCATACTAGCTAGTTCATTTTACAAAGTGAACTGCTTGAATGAATTGTCATATGAGTTCATTCTACAAAATCGAACTCCTAAGATTAACTAACATACGAGTTGATTCTACAAAATAAACACCTATTACGAGTTCATTCTACAATATGAACTACCATTTTATGAGTTCATTCTACAATATGAACTACCATAATGAACACCTATTACGAGTTCATTCTACAATATGAACAACCATTTATGAGTTCATTCAACAATATGAACCAAGGTTTGAACACGGTCCAGGGCACGGGCACTGGGCGTGACTGTTATAACGCGTTTTGACGGCTATGAGCACGTTTTGGGAAAAAACGCGTTATTTAGGAAAAAACGCGCTTTTTGAACGTTTTCTTAAAATAACGAGCGTTATAACATTTAAATAGAAAAAAAAAATTATGATATGAAATTCCTATTTAACGGTTATAACGTGCGTGAAAACGATATAACGAGTCTAAAAAACGTTGTTACTAAGTTATTTTTTTAATATTTTTTTAGTATTTTTAGTTTTTTACCATATAAATTTACGAAAGGTTAATAAATTTCGTGACGGTAAATTATATCCATTAAAATTTTGTCGGCAGTAATTATGCAATACATGCATAAGTAATGTGAAGAAAGAATCAAATGATCACCAATTTAACTTGCAATAATGTTGCAAAACAAATGCATGATTTTGTCGTCAACATATGAAAGTGTATAACCTAGCTAGATAGACTTGTCCCTTTATTTTGTCTCGTTTTAAGTTTTAATAAAGCAGTGGACTTGATTCACTTGAAAATTCAAGTTGATCCAATTGGGGGAAGTAACGAACAACATGTCGCATCCTTTTGTTACGTTTTCTTTTCATTTTCTTTTTTTAGCAAATAAAATAATTATTGTACTATTTTTTTTTCTTTCTCTTCTTTATGTTCGCCCTTTAAAAGCACAAAAAGGTGTACTGATGTAGTAGACGAGCATTCGATATCTCTGCTTCTTCCATGGAGAAATCCTTTTCTTTCTCTGAGTTTTGAAATTTTCAAGTTTCAACTACAAATTTAAGAGGTAATTTTAAGATTTTTATTAGAATTTTCATTTAAAATAAGTATTTACCACTAAATTTATTGTATGTTGATATGTTGATTTTTTTCTCTTCATGATGCCGGATGATGATGCTGATGTCGAATGTTATCTTTGAACTATACAGGTACTTTCTTATTTCAACATTTAAGTTATGGAGTAGTTGATCTTTATTCTTTTTCAATGTTTTCGTCATCTTCTCCATGTTATTCATATATATATATATATTGTAATTTAGGATATTGTCATAAATTTAGAATAAAGTTTCAAGGAAATAAAAAAAGTTCAAATCAAGATCAGAGAAAGAAAAAATCAAAATACATATGAATTTAATCAATAAAATATATATAAAAAAAATAATAAAACTACTATAATAATAATTCGTATGCATAAGCTTTTAGTTTAACACTTTAACTTTTACAATGATGAAATAAATTAGCATGATGACATGATGAAATAAGTTAACATGGTGTTAGTGTTTATGTTAATTAAATATGACTTCGTACATATATGTTAAAAGTTGTGAAACATAATTAGCAGTATGTTAATGTTCATGTTAATTAAAAAATATTAAATAATAATTAATATAGTTAAATTTGGTTAAATAATTGTTACTTTATAGAATACGATAGAAGGATCGACATTGACACAATCTGCTCGGCGAGATCCTTTTCATGCATATTGCACTATAATGAGTGATTGTAAAAAATTGAAGTGTCATTTCTGTGAAAAGGAAATATCTTCAGGTATTTCGTGCTTCAAATTGCATGTAGCACAACAAAGAGGTACAATTACCCCTTGCATGCAAGTGCCGCTAGAGGTGATTTTTTTTGCTAAAGTTGCAATGGAAGAAAAAAGAAAAACAAAAAGGAAACGAAGACCAGAATCTGGTTACGAAGATACATAACAAATATATAATAATGAACCATGGAACCCTGTATATGGTATAGATGAAGAAGAACCAGATTTTCACGCAGAAGAAGAATAAGTACCAGTAACATAAAAGAAGAAGAATGGGTTTTTAAAGAACCTTTTTGGACGAAAAAATAAAAATACTCATGCCGGAGAGGGTACATCGCATGGTCCACGGGCCTCTATGGAAATACCTAGGTCTACAATGCGGGCATCACAACCACCTGTGATGTCTTTATATATGGGAGGACAATATAACACTTCTAGGATTCTCAACCTTCTATGGAAAAATTTGGCAAAAGTAAAACATGTCGGGAAAAAGTCGATTCTTCTGTTGGATGTTTTTTCTATGCCAATGATATTCCTTTTAATGTGTCCAAGTCATCTTAGTACCACGAGGTATTCAATGCAGTTGTAAATTTCGGTCAATCCTATAGAGTTCTGTTTTCTTATAATTTGTCGAATCCCATATTAACTACAAAAAAACAAAGGATTGAAAAGGATGTGGTATCTGTCCAACGACATTATTGGAGAGAATATGGTTGTATGCTCATGTCTGATGGTTGAAAAAACAAAAGCAATCATATGATTTTAAACTTTCTAGTTACAACAGAAGTGGAATTACGTTTTTGAAAAGCATCGACATAGAGCATAATCGGTTGACAACAGAATATTTAATTACTTTTTTCATACCGGTTATAGATGATATCGGTCCGAGAAACATTGTTCAATTTGTAACATATCAAGGATCCCAATTCAAAGATGAAGGTAACTATTAATAATTATTACTAACTACTACTGTTTATGTTATATACATATTGAAAATATATTTATCATTAACTTCTTTCTATTTTTGTTTGAATAGGTAAGAGATTGGCATCAGAATATAGCACATTTTTCTGGGTACCTTGTGTTGTTCGTGTGGTGGACTTAATGTTGGAAGATACAGAAAAATTCCCCTTTGTTAAAGGTGTGATTGTAGAAGCAAGACAGATCAGCAAATTTATTTACAATCATGCTTGGGTTCTTGTTAGATTTAGACAACATTCTGAGGGATGCAATCTATTGCGCCCTGGATTAACAAGATTTGCAACAAATTTTATTGTAATCAAAAGTATCATTGATCAACGTAATGCTATCGAGAGCCTTTTTCTTGACAAAGAATTTCTAAAATCGGTAGAGGGTAAAACTCGTCAAGCTATAGATGTGAACAATATTATTTCAAATGAGATGTTTTGGACCACGTGTCAAAATGCGTGCATAATGGTTGGTCCTTTATTAAAAATGGTCCATTTCTTAGACTCAGACAAACCCACCATGGGTTATTTGTTTCATGCACTTGCTAAATGTGTGGTAACTATACAAATGGGTTTGGGATCAAATCAAAATGGTTCTATTGTAGGTGTGATAAACAAAAGATAGAAAAATCAGTTGTGTTCTCCTCTTCATGCTGCAATATATTTTGTTAATCTTTATTACATCTTCAACCCAGCATCTAATCTCATCAATAATGAAATTTCTAAGCCCCAAGTTTGTCTTACTGAAGTCATATTAAAAATGGTTAGTGGCCCGCAAGAACAAGCATAATGCATGCCAGAGGTACAAAATTACTAATATTCTCTTAAAATATATTTAATTAGGTAATTTGAATTTCCAGTGACAATTGTGCAATTTTTTCCAGGCGAGCAGAATGCGAATGATGCAAGGTCAATTTTCATCACCATCAACACGTATTGCGGCTCAACATGGTGATCCTGTAAGTTGGTAGTTATCTTATGGTGCTGAGTATCCATCATTCTAGAAGGTTGCAGTAAAGATATTAAGTCAAACAAACACATCATCTGGATCAGATAGGAATTGGAGTGTGTTTGAAAGAATCTACACCAAACTACGCAATCGTTTCCTTTCATCGAGAATAAATGATTTGGTGTATGTTCATTACAATTTGAAGTTGGAGAAACAAAGAATTAAAGGTAAACCAAGGCGATATAACATTGATGTTCACGACGTTCATAGTCTATTGAGGGATGACAATATGCTTGAATGGATAGGGGGACGACGAAACACCGGTTTTTCCTCAAGAAGAACAATGGTTAAACATGGTAGAAGAGGAAGCCGTTAATAATCCAGAGACCGTCCCTCTACCATACAACTGGCATGATCCGTAAGTTGAAGTCCCATATGAAATGTTACCGGTGAGGTGAATTTGTCTATGACTTTGGTAATCTTTCATTTGGAGATGATACACAAGGTTAATGCGCATCCCATAAACGATTACAATGTCGATCGTTCACACCATGATATCCAACATACGAACGAAGAATATAATTCTAATATTGATAACAATAATGAAGTAGGTAACAATGATGATGATAATGAAGGCGATTATGATGATCATAATGAAGGCGATTATGATGATGATACTTATGCTAATGAAGACAGTCAGTACCAACACGACGATGACTATGGCAATAGAGAAAGAAATCTCCGATAAAATAAAAAACACATAAACAAGTTGAAGAAAGGTAGTGGTAGTAGCTGGTTAGTGTAACTTTTTAAACGATGAACACTAGTTTAATAATCTTATGTCTTTTAAATTTGAAATTTTAATCATATAGGTTTCTTATATTATTTTAAAAATTTTAATTTTAAGTTTTAAGTTTTCATTCTAGAAAAAAAAAACTCAAAAAAAATATATATTAAGAAAGATATTTACACGATTACAACGTGCGTGAAAATGGAAAAACAGTTCTAAAAAACGCACGTTAAAATGTTATTCAGAAGAAAAAACATTCAAACTAATTTTAGAAAAACTGTCGTTATTTTCTATTTATCGGCATTATATAGACACGGGGTTCGGGGACTTTCGCACGGTATATGGGTGTGACCATTTTAACGACCGTTTTTTCAAAAAAAAAAAAGGTGTTTTTAAAACCTTGATATGAACTACCATAATGAACACCTATTACGAGTTCATTCTAAAATATGAACTACCATAACTAACTATCATTACGAGTTCATTTTACAAAATGAATTACCATTCATACAATATGAACTACCATTATGAATTCATTATAAAATATAAACACCTATCACGAGTGCATTCTACAATATGAACTACCATTACGACTTCATTCTTCAAAATGAACTACTATTCCGAGTTCATTTTACAAAATAAACTGCTAGAACTAGAATGAACTACCATACTCTAAAAATAGGGTTCATTTTTGGATATGAACTACCATTATATCGAATTTTTTTTTAAAGTTTCGAAACACAGTATAATAGGTACTCGTTGCGTAGATCTCGTCGAGACCTTTCCGAATGTATAAAATTTATTAATTTTCAACTTATATTTTGAGAGATATTTAATTTTTAAGGTTTTTTTTTTTGTTTATGTTAAGAAGAGAGAGAAACTAGCAAAGAGAAAAGAGAGAAAATAAAGTAATATTTTCAAATAATTATGGACCAAACTGAACATCCTACATTTTCGGTGGACCAAACTGATGTAGTCCCGGACATAAATGGACCAAATCGAAATTTCCTCTTTAAGAAATGGGTTTGTGATTGTTTGATGAAGAATGAGAAAAAAAGTTGATCATTCAACTGGTGTATTAGGGTTCTGTGACTGTGTTGAATCGACAGCGAATCGTTACTTCACTCATGATTCAACACGTCTTTTATGTGCAAAATTTTGACTTCTCTGTTCCAATTTTTTTTTTATCAAATTTTCTTAATTCAAGACTATATATAGCTCAAATCTTTCAATTGAGATATATTATTTGTGTTTCCTTATTGAAATTGAAGTATGCAATGTTTTAATTCGATCAGTTATTTGAATCTGATCAAAATTAAAAATGTATTTTTATTTTAATTAAGATTATAATTTTTTAAATTGATGAATTCTAACGAATTATAAATTATTAATGTTCGATTTGAATGATTAGAATAAAATTAATGATGATTGGAATAGTTTAATATGAATTATAATGACAATTGAAGAAAAATTAGTGAAAATTCTATTAAATTGATGAAAATTTTGAATGTGAAAAAAACGTGACCATAAAGATATTTTTGACTGAATAAAATCTACTCATCTTAATAAAGGGTTCCCTTCGATCGACCAATAAAAAGGTTGGTTATCGGATCCTTATTTATTATGAAAAATTATTAAATTATTTTGTTCATTCTCACACAGTATCCATGTCGAGAAACCGAGATCAGACGTTGATATAGTGATTGATGTGACAAAAGTATCACCAAGTATATAATATATATATGGAGATAGACAAAAGTGAACAGTCAGCTAAATTGCAGAATATTAGATTATTTGGTTCAACTTCATTTGATTTTGGGGCGTATAGATTTCTAGTTTGTATACACCCCAATCCCCGTATTGCCCAACCATAAGCTAAGCTACCTAGTTAAACAAAAAAATAAAGATGATGCGAATATACTAAAAACCCTAAGGAGCATTAAGAAGTTGAGAGTTAAATCATTGTTGTCTGTACTTGTTTGCTTGATCTTGAATGGCAAAAGACCCTTCAGACGGGTAATTCATCTGACGTAAAGCTGATCCCGAAGACATAGGAAATGAGTTCATGGTGGTGAACAGCTGTTGATGCTCATGAGACGATGAAGATCCCTGCTGCATTATATTTGATGGTTGATGGTAATATTGCATCTGAGGTGAATACCCAGCGGTCCCAGCCGAAGGCATCGAACCTGACCAAGGTATCGGCATCAGCAACGTCGGAGTAGGCATCATATTGAATGAAGATGATCCCAGATATCCAAAATCCATGTTCCCCCTAGAGAGCAGGGTGGGATCGTAACACATATTTGCATAGGTATGTGCACTATTGAACATGACATGATTATTATCACAGGAGTTATAATCATTTGTCTTTATTTTCTTATATTGACTGTGTTGATCTAATGATACACCACCTTGACCACCGAATAATTGTCTATACAGAGCACCATCAAGTTGTTGTTGACCACACAGAAGATCACTCCACCCATCAGATGTAGTGTTTGGCATGGAATAAGGTGCTGATACCTTATTAGAATACTCAGCCATCTCTTTCATATCCTGATTTTTTTTCTGTTTGATTCTCTCATCCACACTTTCTATCTTGGATCCTAACCTTTGTGAAAGTTGTTGCAGTTGCTCAACAGCTAACCCTTTGAACTGATCATCATCAAAATACTGAAATTCATCGTGTTCTTTCTGTAGCTTGCCGAGTTCAACTTCAGTTTTCTTCTTTCGTTCTTGAAAGAAATCATAAAGATCTTGACGCCTTTTTTGTTTATCTTCCTCAGGTACTTGTCGATACCGTTCAATGATGTTATTAACTGTATCAAGTTCGCCTGGCCATGTTTCCACTTCAACCGGACGGTCACCTTGTTTGGGTCCATAGAGAATCATGCAGGCTGGCACATCACATAGTATAGCGAATTCATGAAGCTTCTTTTTGAACCCTGCCTTTCTCTTTTGATAAGTATCATTCCTTTTCTTGATGTTAGGAATGAGTTTCATATCCAGCTTTGCACGCCCCATCCTGAATCAACCAACCCTACAAATCATCAAAACAGTAAACTTTAATTACCTAGAATGAGGCATGATCACGTTTCTTGTGGCTAACCAATAATCTCTCGCATTAACACAAAAGATATTATAAGCCTTTAACATCTTTGTTCATGACATGAGCAGAGCTTCTAAAAGTAAGAAGAACTCTCACCATTTTAGGTTTTCCAAGTCGGTGAAACTTGAGGAACAATCAACAAGAACATAAACCCATAAAGAATCAATGTTGTCCCCCCTTAAACCCATAAACCCACGCCTGTTTTAAGTAAATCTTGACGTCAAATAATTAAGATTGAAAGGGTTTCTACTGGCATGCGAGATTCATGAACAAACAAGAACACGCCCATTAGTGCAGAATTAGGGTTTATGGGTTCAGAAGGCTTTTACTACTTTTTCTCACATAAAAGATTTAGGACAAGATTAACATTGATTACTGTGTTTTTGACAAGATTTAATGAAGGCAAGATCGACATTAAAAGGTAAATAAACTAACTATATCAGTAATCTCAACATCTCAACATAAATAAAGGATTAAAGCACGGATTATACTAAAAGAGAGAAGAAGAAGTAATTGTACCTTGACAGTTTTCGTTAAATTTGGATCCAAGCAAGAAATCAATCAAGCAACTTAAATTCTGTTTTAGGACAAGACGACCATATTTATGGACGGCTTTCACCTTCTATAAATAAAGGTCGAAAGATTAACAAGACAATTAATTAGAATCTTCAGAATATCATCTAAGTATATGGAAGTTTTAATTTTCTATTATTATAATACTCTTATAACTGCAGTAATGTTGGTCCAGCATCGGAGCTTTATTGCTTATGTACCGGTTGCCCCGTGAACAAGTAATGCTGGTCCAGCATCGGAGGCTTATGTACCGGTTGCCCTGAACAACGGACCTATTGCGATGCCAGCAACATAAAAAATATACAAATGATTTACTATTTTCGCCAAATCGGCCCAACTCAGGCCCACAGAAACAAGGAAAACTCCAAGAATGCTTCAACCTGCCTCGTCAAACTAAATTATAGTGTTCCAATTATAATTACGAGTAAGATCAACAGAACAGTAAGAAAGTGAAAATCTGGACATTAGTAAACCAAGGTCCAGCTTCATTTGAAGATAAACAATTATTAACAAAATGAATAACTTCCTCCAAAAAGACATCTAGTTACTTCACAAAAGAACCGATGGCCCCACTTTTTTTTATGTTTGTATGAAAATGTCAAGTAAGAACATCAAGCAGCTAACTGAACTGTGAAAAATTATTAATGCACACATTATCAGCCTCCCATCGCTGAAGATGCTGAGAGAGAGAGAGGTAGAGGTTGTGGTAAAAGAAACTTCAATTCAAGAATCTACTACTTTTCTCGACTCCTCCGGTTAGAGAGAGGAAGAAAAGGGAGTGAGCACTCACTTTGTACACTAATGATCCACTGGTATAAGAGAATGGTATGCATCCCCTTCCCTTCAAAAGCAATGATAAAGCCCTTCTCGAAGATGTACAAAGGGCTGTACCGATATAGGTAAGAATTTGACCAACTGACCATGTAATTTCCTTCAGCATCAGATCATTTCTTTCTGCCTTTATTATCTTAGTCCTGCGCAAGACCAGTTCCTCAAATTCAGCCAAAATTATGCTCAACTTTTCGTCAATTTGATGCAATATTTTCAATAGCCACAGCCGCATTCGACTTGACATCCGCAGCTGAGACAGCTTCTTCTACTTCTCCTACTTCCATCTTATCAAGTGTACGATCTGAAACAGGACCTATACCACACACTACTGATGGTTCGGGACTAGGGTTCTCAATTTCTGAATTTGATGATCCTTTAACAGGCTCACCTCTATCGACGGCTTCATCAGGAGTGGACATAGATGGTTCAGTTGAAACCATAGCAACACCTGTTTGGCCTTCAAAATCAGCTTCAACTGGGCCACTACTATCTATGGCTTCGTCGGCACTGGAAGAAGGTTCAGTTGTCAAAGCATCCACAACCACATCAATCTTGTCTTCCAAATCAGATTTAACAGGAGCAACAGTGTCAGCAACTCCATCGATCTTGTCCTCCAAATCAGCTCCGATCTCACCATTTGATAGATCTGGAGACTGGGCTACATCAGAAGTCTCTCTCCATTGAACCCACTCCGGTGATTTATCACCTTCACCAACAGATGGTCTTTTAATATCTTCTTCCAAACTACTCTCGTCTAAATTCACAGATTCTTGCAGACCATCAGCACTCATGCTAGATTCAGGCACTGAAGATGTGGCAGTGTCTACTAAATCATCATCTTCGCCTACAATGACCTCGTCATCGCTGCTACTGCTCAGAGGACCAGACTTCTCTGCATATGGTGACGGAGAGGCAAGTGATCCAGTTGATCGCTCGTTAGCAGCTCTGTCTTCCTCAAAAGCAAACCAGTTGGAGTTTGTGAAAAGAGAACCACTGAAAGCACAGAAACCAGCACCATAAATAGATCAGGATTGGGAAATTACATGACTCATGCAGGATTCTAACACTGAAATGATGAATCCCACTATTAAAGCCTAACCAAACAATCAAATCAGATGGTTCAAACGCCAACCTCACTTCTGAACAAACAGCTTATTTAAAGTAAAAACCCCAGTAAATAACAGGACGGCTAAAATTATCTGAGTTGCCTTATGTTATTCCTATTTAAGCTCGTAAATATGTGCTGCGAGAAAGACGGTGCATTACAGTTGTGTGTAATGTGAAAAAGTCAGTAGTACAAGGGCCTCCAAAATACCTGTCCTGCTCATCACCTAAACGAAGAGATGATATCACAACTTCTGCAGATTCATCATCAAAGTACACATCCTGCAAACGGAACATATGAAATAAACATTAAAACCATAAGTAAAGGTTACAGAGATGATAGTCGAATAAATCAAGTTCTGTTACTAAGTGGTCATTATTTATTTATTTTGAAGCATAAGTGGTCATTATTTGATCATTCTTAGTAACATCTTTTTTCTCAAAAAATGAAGTTAAGGTAGAAAACAAAGCTGTCCGTTTGTTAGAGAAGGAGAATCTACATGGCAAGCATAGCAGTAAAATCAGGGATATTTGTCTATGAGAATACCTCGTCATCGCGTTCAAGTGAGCCATGAGCCTGCAGGCATTGAGGAACATAGATGAGTTAATCATCTTGTATATAATCTTTGCAGAATACTCACATAATTAGTTTATTTTCACCAGTGAAACTACAATATCTTCACTAACGTAAGACATAAAGAGTAACTGATGAAGTTTAGGTTGGGTCGAGAAGACTAGCAGGGGGGCAAGGGAAGTCGAGAAGCATGCAAAAACCAAGAAAATATATATTTTGGTTGCAAATAGGTGGAAAAAACAAGACCGTATTTAATTATTAACAAATTCCAATTGAAACAAAATGAGATAACTAAGTTATCTCAAAATCTAATAAGAGATTCAATGTCTTCTGATGGTTTCCATTTCCAGTTTCCTGGTTCAAGATTTTGAGAAGTCATTAAGATGTATCCCCACAACAGCAGTCTTCCATGGACAAACCACTACTGTACAAACATAGTGAAAATACGACTAAAACGTACCTCTTCAGCATCATCATTACTATAAATGCCATACCGAAAGGCCTGGCTCAAGTTATTAGCTAGGGCTGCTACATCATAATCTCTATCTCGAAAATCATCATCGTCGCTATCCCTATTCGGATCCTGTAATGCAGTTGGTCTCCTGCAATTATTATATTAGTATAGCAAGGATCTTTACGAATCAGCTTGCGTGATATAAATAAATTCAGCAACACTGCACTATTATGTAAATAATACATGCTAAATATTGGCAACAAAGAGGAAGCAATCAACTACTTCAACGATACAAAATCCAACAAATTTATCATCCATTATCAGAGTGTAAGAATGTTCTTATTAATCAAGTGACAGAAAGACTGCTGTCGACTTCACTTGAGAAAGTACACGTACTCGCATATTGTACAAGGAATGAGATAAGATTCTTTTTCCTTCAAAATAACAGTGATTCTACTACAACTAGGGAGGACATTCCTTGATGACCTCGCAGGTGAGCCAGAAGATTGAAAATTTTGGCTTGACGAACCAAATCTATCTTTTTAGCCTACTTTGTTCAACTGACATGAGTCAAGGAAGCAACGGCAAGCTCTATTGTGCTGGAAAGTAGATTAAGCTGAAAACCACAATCTGAATCCTCTACATGAAATGTCCTACTACCAATAATTATTTCTTTAGAGTTGAGAAGCTCTGTGATTTTCAGTATACAAGATACTCCTCTCTAACTTGTCAGCAGCCACGTGTATGACTGCTCAGACATGATGCTGAGATATACTCATGCTACTATCTGTGATAAGTTTCATCACAACTAACAAAGTTTCATGTCGTTGAAGTCACATCAGTTCAACCCAAGAAAACTCCGCATATACCAATGACAAAAGTACACATATAGCTTAAATGATCAAATTGCCCAAAAAAATTGGTCGAACATGGATACCCTGCCGTGTCTGTTTATGAGCTTAGCAAATTCCAAAGGTCGCACGAAATCTATCAGATCAAAATTAAAGCTACTCAAAGGAAGTAGGTAACTAACAACTGACTAAGCAATATCATAAACATTGTTCGAATGAATAGCAGAAGATAACGTCTTCCATCATATGCTACAATGCTCTTCTATGCCTGAAAGTTAGATAATCATATGCTAAAAGATGGATACCCTGCCATATACTGTTTCCTCATGAGACCCTGAGAATGGTCTACAAGCAACTGGGAGATGGACAATGCTGCATGCAATTGACAACTCAAAAAAAAGAATATAGAGAACAACCTACCCACAGGCCTACCTATAGACATTTTCTACCGTATTCTGTTTGACTCGTCTACTATTTCCTCATGAGACCCTGAGAATGGTCTACAATCAACTGGGAGATGGATAATGCTGCATGCGATGAACAACTCAAAACAGAATATAGGAAACAACATACCCACAGGCCCACTGATAGACGTTTTCTACTGTATTCCGTTTGACCAGTATGTTTGCATGCCAATCACCCCATTCAGTGTTTTCCTGGAAACAAAAACCAACGAGAGAAGCCAGCGTTTTATAACATTGATAAGGAAATGAAACATTGGAAAACCAAACTAGCGGGTGGTCTTGACAAAATAGTTCAAAATGTTTGAGAGATAAAGCATGTTTTTTATAGCTAAACCAGTAGGTATGCAATTTGATCAAATGCCACAGTCTCTTCCACATGAAAGAGAGCTTTGATAATTCATGGAAAGGGTAATTCGAAAGCTTGGCATAAATGATCACAAAGTAACACTTGAATATGGGAAGGATCATAGACAACAGGAAGTACTGGCCAAAAAAAATAATTAGACTTTGAATTTCATCAGTGCATTTGGTTTGCCTAGCAATTGTGTTAATCTTTTAGCAAGAACAAGCATCACTGAGAAGTGATATTCATAATAAAACAAAAATCAAGCAGAACAAACATATAGAAGTTCTTAACAAACCTGTAGAAGTGCTTGAACTTGACTGTTATTATTCCCCAACTGCACAAGTTTGTTAGCTATACGTGTGATGTGTCCAATATTCCCTATCCTGGGTGGTGATCTTCCTTCAGCAGGACATGTTGGCTGCAAAAGGCAGTTTAAATACAGTTGAGACAGACAATTCACTAAAAACATAAACAGAGAGCGGAAAACAGTAAGGATACAAAACCTTACGCCACAGTAGTTACGAGAAAGAAAATTCCAAATTGTACAAACCAGGGTATCAATTTACAGATGTATACCTTATTTTGATCAGTCGCCAAAGTGACACTTTTTTCCGCCTCTAGAATTTTCTCAACAAGTTTACAATCTTGAAGAAGATGCTCAGTGAGTACTGTTTTCTTACCATCCAAGCATGCGAGAATAACAGTCTCCACGTGACGATGAAGAAAGTTGTGGAATGGGTACCTACAATAATCATAATGTGAAAGGAATTTGATAGCTCATCTAATTATAGATCCATAATTTTTGTTAGAACTTAGAAGTATGTTCAAAAGGTTAAAAGATGTGAGAACTTACTCAAAAAACAAATTAAGAATACACTTTATGGCTCCTAAAGCGGTCAACTCCCTCTCAGCAGCTTCACTACCAATAGACAACAAGATCGAGATGAACTCCACTATCTGGCAAGGTTTACATACAACTGGTATCAATATATGAGCAACAATGAAAGAGCATTCCAGATGACCACAGCGAACCATAGAATTATCCGATATACTATTGCAATTGGTTCAAGATAACACCAGGGGTCTTTTCTGGCACAACATTCAATCGGGTCCTAGTTTGGGCTGCTCCCCCTACTGGATCATGAATGGACTCGGGATACAACGAGTAACATTCTTACATCAACATTTTATGCAGTACTTAAACACCAATACTAACAGGTTTAAAAGAAAACACACAAATACCAATTGTACAAATATCGATAAAACTGTGATTTAGATATCAGTGAACCAGCGACTATCTTACAGCATCCAACTTGAACACCTCGGAAAAAAAGGATCATCAGCTAAATCTAATGACCAATTTATATGAAAATTAACCAAGAATAAGAGAAATATAAACACCTTCAAACGATGCTTTCCAAGAGGAGGCTGCAATTTCCCATATGTGGTTGGTAAGACATTATCGCTAGACGAAGCATCCAGTAGCTTAAGTAAATCACCTGTGGTCATAAAGACGTAGTTTTATAAAAAAGCAAAAAGAAAAAAAAAGGAGCAGAAACTATAATGCATATTTCTGCAAATTCATAGATAATCGAAAAATCTATTGTAAGTGTTGATCAGGAAGATATTAGATCTCCCGAAAGAAAACACATATGCTATTTTCTTTTTAACAACATAAATCAACATCAAAAGTATGTTAGAACCTTCACACCAAAAGTTTCAATCTGATAAGCTTTAGCCTTTATGATAAGCCAAAACTACTTGTTTTACATTCAGTTGTTGCCATATGCATCCAGAGCAAACTGTGTGTTCCATTCAGCAATTCGAAGGTTGTGATACAAGTTTTCTACTTTCAGTTTTGCTTATTGTTACAAGTTCTTTCTAAAGAACAAAATTATATAAAGATCATAATTGTGCTACTTGTTTTTCACATAATACTCTGCAAATGTTTCAGAAAAATGCTCAAGCCATCAACCATTTCTCACAGTTACGTTTACATATCCAACATAAGTTCATGTGTGTTTCCTCTACTTAAGCTACACGGCATTGGATTAACTAACGCTTGCTTTCGTGAGATAATGGAAACTATATGACTTCGCCAACATAAAAAATAACCTTACCAACACTCTCCAGCATTCCATTTATTGTTTCTGGATTTGCAGTTATTGATGGACCTTGAGTCAACTGGCCTCTGTATGTATGGTATGGACCCGACGTTAATCTTTTAGGATCCAACAAAGATACGCATACAGATAAAGAGTTCACTAAAACAGATTTAGGTCTTGATGATTCCAGTGCATGACGGAACAGGCTTCCCACAAAGCTACAAAAAAAAATGTAACCAAATGCTTATCAGTAAAAATCAGGAAGAAACTGAAACTACACAATGTGAACTCTAATGAAGTCTCACATGGGTGAAAATGAAACAGTACCTAGGGCTAGAAATTTTTGCCGAAAGCCCAGGAGGAGCATATCGAGTAATAGCACACAGTGTTTCTGCTGCATTGGCGTGCACCTCAGGACAATCCTATAACAGTTCCACAAGCATTTTCTCAGTGTCAAATTTCTAACATATAAATCGTTGTAAGACTACAAAAAAATTAGGTTGCTTACCGATGAGCTAAACTTATCTACAATCATCTCAAGCACATTTGTTTCTTCTAACCACTGCATAGCATCCATATAATTGGTGTACATATGTTCATCAGCACCAATTAGGCGTACTAAAACCTGCTCATCAAAGTAAATATGCTAATTAGAGCCATTACATAACCTGATATCCCTAAAACCAAAAGAACAAAAGAGTGGAAACTGGTTTGCACAGCCTGTGTAAAGCTGCCCAAAATTTTTGGGCGTTTCGCGCCTAATGGGTTTTTAAAGGCGCCGATTTTTGGCTGACTAGTTATTATTCAGCTGGGGTTTGAGCTCTGATTTAGGCCTATTAATGGATACATTCAGTTTTTACAAAGTTTAAAACATGAAGTGGGCCCACCCCGAATTTTTTGTTACAAGACCTAAGTTTTACAGTAAAATAAGTTACAAGAGAGAGAAAGAAACAATAACGGGCAGCCACCCTCCTATTCTCTTTTCTCTTCTTCTCTATGTTCTTTTCTGTACTCTGTTCTCTGTTTTTTCATCGTTAATGGCTACTACTATCTTATTTACCTCTCTATCTCTTTCTAACATCACATTTGTATTTATTTACTTATTCCCGGATACTCCCAACTAGTCCCTACAGGCGCCAGGCCCCCCTCAGCCGCCTGGCGACCGACGAATGAGTTTTGATACACAGGACAAAACCAACTAATGCCAGCTAAGACACTTAATAGTGTTTTAAATGGCCAAACTGAGAGCAGAAATGATGATATAGGGCTAGCATTCATCAAAGGACTCATAACATTCTCCCTAACCAAAAAGGAGATGTACTCACGAGGGTACAAAACCAGTAGTTAAAAATGATAATATGTGTCTAACAGGAAAATTTTGCAACCATTAGACTGATGCACAAAGCGATAACGCCTAGAAACAGTTATAAGTATAATCTTATATTTCAATCCACAAATGAAAAACCATAAGGAAAGAGGAAATGCAATACAGAAAGACCACTTGCTACAGTGATATTATAGTCGTTGAATACCAACCTCCATGATGGACGTGATTCCTATAAGATCAACCAGCTGGTGAAAAATTTCCTGATGCGCCTACATGAATAAATAAAAGGAGACCAGAATTAGTTCCATGTCAAAAATATGAAAATTATCAAACAGTGTACAAGAGAGGAAGCACATAAGCCTTTTCCAAGCATTCAAAATTAGTAGGCAAATAGAATTGGGTTAAAGCTTCTAATTAATGTCAAATATTCAATACCATGAAACACAAAAAGTGTCAACAGATCACAATTGTAAATTAATTTTATGTAACCATTCTCATGAAGATAGTCCTCATCAAGGTTAAACATTCAGTCTAACACAGTTTTTGGAGTGGTAATCTAAGTGGGTGTTGATGATCTAGTTCTGGTGGATAAACTTCAACCCAGTTAGTTGCAGCAAGATCCTGCAATTCTCAAGGATACAGAAGTTCCTGGAAGTTATGGAGGCATTCTTACTTTGGCAAGAACAGACTAGATAAAGATTTGATCATAACCAATAACGAGGAATTTTTACTGTTCTTTTTTTTATCATTTTGATCAACTCCACCTTTTATCTTCAAAATATGGAGGGATGCCAAATATGAAATATGTTACAGCAACAAGGGAAGAAGGGTGTAGCTTGGAAACCCAATAGAGAATAAGTAGTATTATCCTAGAATGTGTTGGATCTAACGCCATGTGACACAAAAGGCAAACCAACTGATATCTTTGTAAACTAGTCATTCTAAAATATACAACTCATGGAAAACATAACTACCTACGGTAACAACATACACAGGAAAGCAATCAAAAGTCGCAGCATTTAAAAGCCAAATCATAAACCTAGAGATGCGGCATAAGTAGAATCTTCTGCCACCTCCATAATAAGGAACAACAAGATAAAAAAACATTTCCGGTTAGTAACAGCCTAGCAGGAAAACTGATGCAATGGGGGATAAACCCAAATGACTGCAAACATTGAATTTTGCGGCAGTGAAAAGCTATGAATATGAAATTTGGCATGCAACTATTTGCCATCAGCAGAAAGTAGAAAAGAAATCAACACAAAGGAATAAGACGCCAACTTACTTGGATAAAATTCATAAAAGGAACTGTTTTACGTATCATCAAGGACACAACAACCTAAGGGAAAAGTCCAGCAAAAAATCATCAGACAGAAATTTCAAAAATGAACAATGACCGTATAAAAGAAGTAACAGTTCCTATAAGAGGGGGAGTCTTCTAATACCTTGCTGAAGTAGCCAGCCAGTAACGTACTGTGAGAGCGGTCTGGCTTCAAGAACGAGAACAGCAAATTCATCAACTGCAAAATTAACCAATATGCAAATGAGTAAACAACATTTGCAACAGCCTAGAGGCTATGCAAAAGCTAAGAATGAATAGTGATGGGTTGTGATTGTCGAATATCAAATAGATCAAAAGTTTATAAGCTTCTTACCTCTTCCTCCTCCACCAATGTTTTCAGTATGATATCAACTTCACAAGTAAATATCTCACAAGCAATAAATGGGAACCTACATTACAATGAGATGACACACACAATCAGGAAATGTATTGTGTTAATCCCAACTAAGTTAGCAAGAGCTCGGTGCATTTACTTGAAAGTCCTCCTCTTTTCAGCATCCTCGGGTGCTTCTTCCACAATGTACCGAAGCAGTTGCTCCACCTGAGGTCTTTCTCGAAGGCTATAAAAATACAACATAAAAAAAAGATTAAAAGAGCAGGCAAACAAAAGAATAACTGGTTGGCAACCACAAGCAGAAGCGCCTCTGCTTTATAAAGAAGTAGAAGTGCTCCTGGTAATTGAAAAAACAAAAAGGTTTGAGATGGTTATAACTTATAACATAGATGATAAGCTTAGACATCAGTATGTTGGTGACATACCAACTTAATCCTACATGAAGCTATTTTTGTCTGCCAGAAAAAGTTGATTTTTAATTTATTAAACAAGTTTTAAGGATAATTTCAAGACCTGAGATAATTCATAACGACCCAGTCAATTCTGAGGGACCATAGCCATATCACTACAATAATTAGATTACAGAAGATAAGTCTGCCTATCCAAACCAATAAATTAACTCCCGGGGAAGCATATATTAAAACTCACATAATCGTTTTTCACTTTCCTCTATCAAAATTTACAACATCTTTAGAGAATGCAGACCTAAACTGAAGCAGTGCAGCTCTTAGGTTGCTAAGCCGCTAAGTACAGAAGAAGAGGTCATAGAAAGCCATCTCCCACTGTAGCACAGGAGAAATACATGTGTTTAGTGTTAATAATGTAATTTGGTCAAATTGAGTATCATCCTTTTTTACCTTACTGTAATTTTCAGGGTATATATGATACCATGGTAACAGTTACAAGCCTTACACGCACTACAAACCATGCTGCTGTATATTATCTAAGAATATATTCTCTACTACAAGAAGACCAAGTTGTCTTTCTTTAGGCATCAGAGCAGAACATACAATTTGTTTCATATGCGAATCACAGATTGATCCAGAAAATGAGCATGTATTAAGTTGTAAGGCATGCCACTTCATCTTAATGACAGTAAGAAACAGAAGAAAAAAAATGTGGAAATCCACAAAACCACATCAACATGTAGCAATATAATATACATGAAAGAAACCATCTGAGAAAAACAGTGTGTGTTGCATGTATAAAAGTATACTAGTGATGACATACAAATACAAGACAAAAAGAGAGAGGAGTTACAAATTGATAAGGCGGCCATTCAGAGCTTTGCATTCTTGAATTATTTCATCTTCGTCAAGAAGTTCATCTAATGTAAAGTTATCCTTATCCAATATGGTCTCTACCTGTAATGAGTGAAGAAACATGAATACCTTACTGTTACAGAAGTGCGAAAGCTTGCTGCTAAATAACAAATTTAACTGAAAGTTGCTATCATTAATATATTCAATGGACAATAAATACCTTGTTGCAATGTCCATCACTATACTACTAAGCATTTAGATCAATTTTCTACTTCTAGGCTTCTAAGTTGACAAATTTTAATTCCTTTCTTGCAATAAAATGTAACGCATGCCCTCAGTATTTAAGTTCGTTTCTTTTCCTAATTCCTTTAAAATCAACATAGTTTTGATCCCTCTAAGTAAGAAGATCCAATATTAAAACCACAAATTCCATAGCTAGAAATCAATTGCCACAAAACAGTTAAAAATGGATTGGGAATATATTCAATTCCCTGCTCTTTTCCTATCATCACTTAGATACAATATTCAATTCTTAAGCCTTACTAATTCATCTCCTGACCAATTAGCTGTCTACTGACTCACTCCTGACTCCTTGTTCCATTCTCATTCTTCACACTCATGTCTTTGCTATTATTGAATTATAACATCAATGAACTCAAAAATCTAATTCCCGTATCATTGAAGTAACCTAATCTAATCCCAAATTCTAGACATTAAACTTAAATCAAAACAGTACAACTCACTCATATAACGAAATTCCTCCATGAGAACAAATAGAAATTCGGAATTGAACTTACAGGAGAAGCCGTAGACAATCCTGCCATGCGCCAAAACATCTTGACAGACGAAATTGAAAAAAACCGCCTTCAAGAACGAACCAATCGAATACTCAGATCTGTAAAAACAAAAATCTGAAATACAAGATTCTCAGAAAAACATCTCAAAATTGAAATCGAGATGTATATATTAACAAATCCTCAAATAAGAGATTGAAGGATTTGGCAACACTTATTTGAAGATCTACTTATCAATCGAGAAATTGAATTCAGAGATTAGAGAAGAAACTATCAAATGAAGAGAGAGAGAGAAACTAGAGCCCTGCAATCGCGGGGACGGTAGAGAGAGAAAGAGAACAATGGAAAAGAAATATCATTTTTTTTTTTTTTTGTTATTTGAGAAGAGTAATAATAATATCAAATGGTTTTTATTCTTTTTACGTTTTAGGAGTTTTAGGGCACCCACGCCGGTGGGAGTAAAAGATAGACCAAATTCAAATTTGGTTTTTGGTCCGACCAAATTTACCTATAATGGGGCGATTAAATTTGAATTTTGGTCCAAATTTTTTATTGTTTGAGATCAAAAATGGTCCCAGAACTGCACCAAACTTAATTATAGTAGAGAGTTAACCTAGTCGTGTGTCTCGTGTCAGGCGTGACGCTGGCTCTCCGTTTGATGTCAGGCGTTTAATTAGATGTGCGTTTCATTTGTCAGACGTGAACCAGAACTCCGCCCCATCAGGTGTTCATCCAAGAGCACGTCCAATCAAGCGTAGCGCCAGAAGCACGCATGTTAATCAGGCGTTCAACCAGATTAACGCGTGTATTGGGCTTTTGGCTATTACAACGCCTGTTGTGGGCGTGCATCTAGGAGAGCGCCTGTGTGTGGGGCGTGCGCCTAGATTAACGCTTGGTGAAGAACAAGGGAATTAACTCACCATCTTCCAAGGTAACAACGCCTAGTCAAACGTGTGCCTAGATTAATGCTTACTAAGATACAAATTTATCATGCAAACTAAGATTGTTACGTCATTGAACCATTCGTTTCTTGGGTAAGTAACAAATTTATCATGCAAATTTACCATTCTCATTATCATTCTTTTATTGGGTTAATAAATTTATATCTTTTTTACGCTATTGAACCATTCGTTTTATTTTGTCCTAATTAACAGATTGTTTTTCGTTGATTGAATCAGGGACATCATCAAGGTCATTCTTCAAAGGAATCGAAATGTGGAAACAAGAAACAATTTTCAATGTATGTTTTCCAATTTTCAAAATCATAATTATTCACAATTGTTCATTTACCATTAGGCATCCATTAATTTTTTGTCATACAATTATTATTATTCATGCATGCAGTCAGAAGAAGAGAAGAAGCTGAATGCTAATCCGTTGTATAACTCCAATGGTGAACGTAATCATAATTATTTCACAATTGTTCATTTACCATTAGACCCAAATTAATATAACATTTCAAATTACTCATCAGGCGTTATCTAGACTAACGCCTGGTGACACGCGTGTATGGATAGGGATGCACCTGATGAGTGAAGCGTAATCTTAAGCGAGCGTCCGACTTCTTTGAAACACGTACCAGCTGCACGAGTAGAAATTGACCGGGATTTTGGCTAGGATAACGCCCCATCAAACTTTCGGCTAAACACACGCCTGTCGCTGGGGCGTGCCGTATCATCAGACGTTCTTTTGGGTTACGCCTCCCATCGAGCATTCATCCAGCGTATGCCCCAACCAATCGTTTATACAGGCGTACACTCATAAAACAAAATTTCAACAGACGTATACTTGTACATGCGCCCAAGGCCAGGCGCTAGCTTAGACAACCGCCCGATCAAATTTTACTCCATGTCCGTTGCGTTTCATGAGGAGTAAAGATCAAAAAATTTACTCTTTACTCTTTTGGTCTAGTCGTCCCACTGTGGATGGTTGAATAATATGTTTTTACATCATTTATTTTTTGTGTCTTTCGACACATTTTTTTGTTATTTTAGGGCGATTTTTTTTTATCGTTTTGGGATGAGTTCTTTAAACTTTGACATCTGGTTCGTGGATTGCTATTTTCGATTCAAAAATATCAATGATTCAACACGATGTCGCTTTGAATCCATACCCAAGGAATTTATAGCATACTAGTTCATTTGGATCTACAAGTTTATGGGCAATATACTCTTTTCTTTTAAGAGCATCTCTTATCAAAGAAGAATACAATCAGATTAAATGGTCGGAATTGATTCCGGGATATATTGTTCTTTGCAGTTTATTGTTCTTTCTCTTCGCGGTCTACTTATAATTGATAGCTTTATTTGTATTAGGGTTTTGATTATCTTGTATGTTGATGTTTTTGTTATTCTTGTAAGCGAACATGTAATCACTATTTTGATTTGAATGAATTGTAATTTGTCGGTTGTCCAAAAAAAATGGTTTTGGACTTCGGAGAGACAGAGGGTAATAAAATGAGAATGTGCCCCTCGGATCTTGTCACTGAGAAAATCGATCCCTTACCTAGGTATCACTCTCGGTCCTAGAGTGCAGGGGCGAAGCCAAAAATCTTTCTATGGGGAAGCAACATCCTGCTAGGGGTAGCAACTAAGCAAAAAAGGGCTTGGAATCCCAACTTCTAAAAAATATTAGGCTTGGGATCCAGTTGGATAGGGGTAGCAACTGCACACCCTTGTTATACACTGACTCCGCCAAAATATAGAGTTTTTATTTCACATTTACCCAACCGATTAAAGAGTGTGCCTCGTATTACAAGCTTTGGAAATACCCAATGGCTACGTTGTGGTCGGGCCACATATTTAAAGTATGTGGCCCCTTTTAATCCATCAACACATATTACAAATTAGTTTTAAGTAAAACTAGTAGGTAACCCGTACTATGCACCGGGGCCGATGGAAATTATTGGTTTGGTGTGGCGGGGCGAAGCCCCGCCTGTTAGCCAAATGCTTTTGAACATCTTCAAAAAAATCTTGATTAATATGAGTATTTTTATGAATAGGAAAATTTGATATCCTTTGATAATCTCACTATGGTATATGTGTGCAGTTTAAAAAGACCTAAATATCGCGAAAGTATGAATCGAATTTTAAGTGACATGCCAATTGCCAAAGATTTTTTGTTAGAAATGCTTAAACCACAATGGAATATCAATTCGAGATGCATATGTATATTCTATACCTCATTGACAATGGAAGCTAAAAGCATTAACCAAATTTTTATACATTGTTCTATTCAAAATTTTGTTTGAATTGAAGTCAAGCTGGAAAAAGTTTTCAAACATTGCTAAATGATCAATCACCAGACATGAGAATTACAAAAGACCTAATTTATTTTAATTGTATGTGTGTGGTCTAAATTGTGATGAGAAACAAAAAACACGCTTAATTTCTACTCAGAGAGTCTAGGTTTTTACCGTAGGTACCTTCCCACTGAAATGGGCTTTGGCTCACACCTATCCCCATACCGTATGTACCTAATGCATAACAGATGCGTACGCTTTCCATTCACCAAAGAACCATATGTCCCTAAGGAATTCAGTATGGTCATCCCTTTTTAAGGATATCATCAATATTCAATAATTTTTCCTTTGGACCCCTGAAGGGAATCGCTCTGCCACATTATTGTTAAACTTTACTGCGAGAATGAGTTTCCTATTTTCTCATTTTAGAAGGTTTCTACAAAGCTCAAAATTTCCAAGTTGATAAGTGTTATGTGCTCATGTTAAGATTACTAATGCTCCCGCTCCTTATCATTAGAATCGTGCAACGATTTTAGAAAACTCATGTTAGCATATCAATCATCATAGCAATCTCAATTACAGGGACATGTGCAAGCATTTTTGCCACACAATAGCAGTTTTATGATTTCCTTTTTCAATGTTTGATACGTTGTAATCAAACATGGGTCTCTTCTTATTATGACCCAATGTGATCAGTAACAAAGATATATGACAAAACACTACAGAATTCTATGGGATAACAACAAAATAAATATATAATTAAAACCCATATGAAGAATACTTAGTTGAAAAATAAAAATTCATATGACAAACAAATTATTGAAACAAAATTCAGACAAAAAAAATCACTGAAATAACTAAACCAATTTTGAGGATGATAGAGAGGTATCCCTGAATAAAAAATTCAGTAATTTACTGAAAAATTATTCAAAAGATTTATGTGCATTGTCATTAATTAACTATCATGACACTTGACATACATCTATATTATTAAAGGACATTGGTATTTTTCTAATCGACGGTCATCCATAGTTTGGATACATAAAAAACGGCATAAATTAAACATTGGGTTTAAAAGACACAATGGTGTTTTTATCATCGGACGGTCATTCCCATTTGGGATATATAAATGACGGCCGAGATCGAACTACCTATCTTACAAAAAGAAATGTCTCATCCCGATCCGACCATCCAAAAACACTTTTTCTCAATGTTCAACGGAGGTCATTTCTCAATTTGTGTCATACATAAATCGTGGCTCACAACGAATCCACGTTTTAAGTCCTCATCCAACGGTCTAGACATAATCTTCCCCTCACACGTCAAACAGCACATCGCGTCTCCATCGTCTCCTTTATAACTCTCCCCTCGATCTCCTCTTCGGTTACCTTTTGAAATTAGCCGTTTCAACTGAAGAATATTATGGCAATCAATTTCAGCCTTTATGTTTTTCTTCACTCCTCGTACATAAACCCCAGCCTCCATTATCACCTTCCCAGGTATCTCGAATTCTTCCTTCCTCTTATTCCTGTGAGTATCTCTATATTCCTCTCAGTATCTATTTCTTCCTCCATTTATTACTGATTACATTCTACAATTGCCATTCATAATATTCTTTTTTTTTAAACAGTCGAATCGGTCGATTTGGTTTTTGTTTTGTTCATTTTTCCATTACACTGTATGTAATTATTGAATTGCCTATTGTTGCAGAAAGAAGCACGATCGAGCAGCACTTTTCGACACCCTCAATTTGAAAGGTATGTAGCAATCCAATTTGAATTCAAATCAATCATATAAAATCATTGTTTAACTTTTATTGGAGTAAGAATTCTGACTCAATTCAGGGAGTTTATTTGGATCAAATTAAGGCAAGGAGTAGTCTTTTTGAAATTGAGTTTCTGTGGGAGAGAAGGAAATATCACTATGATACCAGGAAAAGCCCGTCCATTGACACTTGAAGCAGGTGAAACGGAGGAATACCTGCCGTTGATGTTGTTTGACTGCAGAGGAATTGAACCAGTTGAATTAGCTTTTGGAGATGGATGGAAAGTTCAGTCTGTAAGTGTTCTTCTTTTCACTATAGATGTTTTATGTCATGGTTATGGTTACAGAATTAGTGGATGTAAGTGTTTTGCTGCAAGTTTTAAGAGAAAAAAATGTCTGATTCCTTAGAAACTGGCGTGTCTACTTAAGCTCGGACTTGGGTATTTGATTCATTTGTAACTGCTGTTTTTCGTGTTGTAGAAAGAAATCATTTGTTCCACATTGGGTATGATTTTCTTTTTGGTAACTTGGTTTTGTGTTGCCAACGGTGTTGCAAGAGAACCCAAATTATAGAAGTAACACTACCTTAACCAAGTATAAGACATGGACACTGTACCATTTTAGTATTCTCACTAGGAGTCAAATTGTTGCAGATATTTTTTGTGGAGATTACAGTGGCGTTGCTCCAATATGCACATGTATAATGCAACCTGCAACCCCCCAATATCTGCCATTATTTTCATTGAAGATTTTAT
Organism: Papaver californicum; assembly: GCA_023531435.1. Lineage (NCBI taxonomy): Eukaryota > Viridiplantae > Streptophyta > Magnoliopsida > Ranunculales > Papaveraceae > Papaver > Papaver californicum. The sequence goes on from JAJJMC010018784.1 coordinate 67,613, forward strand.
TTTTTTTGCTTACAACTCGGATGTCCCTGTGATATATAAGTTCGCGATCGTTTCCCATCACTCCCCGTTACTATAGATTGAAAGGTTTGAGAAGAGAAGCTTGATATTCCAAAAGCTGTTCAGTACCTTAATTAGCAGGTGAATCATTCAAAGAGCTTTTCTACTAATTCTCTTTATCCAATTGCATAATTGATGTCAGCATTTTATGTCTCTAAGGTTTACTATTTTTATCTGTAAGCCATTGGAAATTCACCTTCAAAACTATTGTAATCTTTATACCAGCTGAAATCATATACCCACCGAGTCACACCACGTGAAGATGGACAAAGTCACGAAGAAATTAAGAAGCAATTACACCAAAGCTTACTTAGGAATATTTGTCCATAAGCAATAAACTCTAAAGTACTGGCTTATATGTCAGGCATCAGTGCCACCTCTAGATGGAATATTCAGTTATTCAATGTCTTTGTGTAAAGTTGTTTTCGAAGATTTGGTTGGAGAACAACTTTCTTACTAAATAATAATATAGAATGTGAAACTGTGCTCTTTGAATATTACTTTAGCGACGCTGCTGCTACTACCAATGTGATCATATTGAGGCCTCAATATTAGTCTCCTGTAACATAATTTTGAGTTTTGTATGTCGCATTTCTATCCTTTATGTCTTTAATTTTCATTTTGATGTGACTTGATATTGATCAGGTTCTAGCAGGTACCACTTAGTTGCCATAGCAGCCGGGGATTCCTCTGAACTTCGATATTTACCTGCTCAGCTGGATGTTACAGTGAAGAGTCCTTTACTGAATCTAGAGTTTTCGCAGGTACACAATATTACAATACGAACTTTGAGGTGCCATTTTTCTTTTTTATTATTCCTTATCACCCTTTATATATGTTGGATCTAGAAGATATGTTGGAACATACCTGACCTGCAGTTGGACATGTCATGTTTGGGTTGTTCACAGGATGTCGAAGATTACTTTCAGACTACCGTCGTCCTGACCGCGTACCTTATGATGTAAGTTTCAGAAAAAAGGAACCAGATTCAGGAACTCTACTGCACTGTGAGGTCCTCTCTAAACTGGATTAATACCTCATCTTCTGTATTTGAACTTTCTTTTCTACCCAACTTTTTGTCAGGTGCGTGTAGCCGAGTGCAACAGCGTGCGCAACTTAATGTGATTAATGTAAAGCAAAAAGGAAGGTATGAGCAACTTAAAGTTATTCCTTAAAAATGTTTTAGACATAAAAAGCATAATACTAACATCATGATACAATTTTACTAAACAAGGCATCGACAGATCCTCACTTTATGCACACAAATTCACACTAGAAGTTTATTCTCAGTAAAGATAACCTGCATGTACACCGCCATTATCAGTAAACAGGGCAATTTATTAACTTGCCCTGTTTCCATTGTTTTGTTAAGTCATCCAATGTGAAGATAACCTGCATGTACACTACCATTATAATTTGTCATGGATATGCAACAAATGAATAAATCTAACTCATAATTTACTCAGGTCTTGCCGCCTTAGGTTGGGACGTCAAATAACAATCCCAACTCGAAATAACCCTCATGCGTTAGACCTTTTGATCCCCAATAATATAAAACCATTTATGAACTAATGGATGCCAAATGTGATCTCCTCACCAAGCACATTTCTAACTATCTAGAGATGTCGCATATCTTTATATTGTCACCTCTAAACGAATTACTGTCATCACAGATGGCTAACCGATTGTGGGTTGCAGGTACTCTATCGAATTATTTTCAAAGCCAGTGCAACTTGAATGTTGGGATTCCACTGGGTGGTACATAAATATAAATCGATTTCATTACGAAGTTAATTCATCGGGATCAAAAAAAATATCCAGCGCTATTCATCGGGTGAGATTTCAAAACCCTCTATCTATGATGGTTTTATCTGGAATATGAACTTTTATTTTTGCTCTTTATATTTTTAGATTATTTTAAATCTCTTAATTTAATTTCTTTTTTTTGTATGCGTTTGTTGGTGTTTTTTTGTTTTGAACTTTCTCTTCCTTTTTCTTTCTATCATGTTTCTGTTTTTAATATATGTAATTGTTTTAGCAACTACAATATAAGGAAATGTATAGACGATTGTACCATCTCTGTGTAGCATATCCCTAGAGTAGAAGGAAAATGTATTGATGATTGTATCATCTCTTTGTAGCCTATCCCCTAGAGTAGAAGGGAAATGTATATTCTTATAAAATGTATGTCTCAGTTCATACCGGTATTGCTTTCAGGTTTATATCTTCTGTCTTAGGGCTACTAATATGTACTCATAGGTTTGTTTCTTTATCTGCAGACCTACCAGCTCTTGAATTCTGAGGAACACTCTTGAATGTTTTGCTGCTCTTGAATGTTTTGCTGCTACTATTGAAGCTTATAAGCAGGGATTACTTGGAAAATCGTGCTACCAAAACATTGTGTTAGCATTTTAATTATTCAAAGCTTGATTGTATTATTTTTCAATCTGTTATAAGTCAACAGACTTTAATTTGTTAACTTTGACTTTTATTTTCTTTTGATCATATCTATACATCAGAGTCAATTGTTCATATATTCTTTTTCCATCAAAGCATTTCATGAACATTTCTCTTCTTTTATTTTTGGTTTTGAAAGAAAAGTCATCTGTGTTTGCCTTACCTCATCTTGATGTTTGACTCTGCATATTTTTTGCACCTAATACTTGGTGTAAGAGTGCAATGGTTGTGGTACTTCTTACTTAATTGCTACTAAGTCGTGTACTCAACAGCAGTAAATTCTTGACAATTCGTAGGGAAAGTTGAAATTTTGTGGGAGAGTACAGCTTAAGCCCCAATATCCTTAGGGTCGTGATTATTTTAGTATCTACCAAGTCATATACTCGGTATGTTCAGTTGTCGTTTGTTGAACTGATGATTACAGTCACGTGGATTGAGAAGAAGATGTTGAATCACGTCTGCCTACCGAATTGAATAAATGTTTAAACCAATCTTTGTGTTGGGTATTCTGGTTTCTACACATGAGTCTTACCATCAGATTTATCCCCTACACAGATACATCGTCTCATTTTGCTTATCCTTCTAACTTTAGATGTGTTGCATCTTTTGAGTGCAGAAATTGCTTTATTAAGGTTTTTCTCTTCTTATGTTTTCTATTATTGTAGTTGCTTTGGAAGAGTTGAAGAGATCTCTTTATGTTGTATTCTCTCGGTATGGAAGCATTTTAGATGTTGTTACGCTTTAAAGACAGAAAAGTTTCGAGGTCTAGCATGGATTGTCGTTAGTGAGATTACAGCTGTCGGAACTTTGTTTGTCATTGATACCTATGTATGGTTTAATGGTTCTTCTTAAGCAAAAGTCGTAAGCGGGTGTGAGGCGGCTAGGTGGGGACTGGGGACTGAGAGACTAGGCGGGGACTAGCCGGAGACTAGGCGGGTAAAAATAAATGAACACATGTAACATTAGCAAGAGATAGAGGGAAATGAATAACATATTAAAACCGATATAACATTCAATAAAACTTATACTTGCTACTTAAACTTATAAAGTCAATATCAGTTTAAGTTTTTGAATGTCTAAAACAACACAACAATTATAAATCCTAGAAGTTTAAGTTAAAACAGAAACTGTGGTTGGGCTACCCTTTATAATGGAAACAGGTAAGAAAAGAAGAAGAGGAGAAATGAAGAGTGGAGGCTGCACAATGAAAGAGAAGAAGAAAAGAAGTGGGGAAGAGCGGAGGCGTGAAAAGAAGAAGAATGAAAACTGAAAAAACCCTAACGTTGTTATAATTTTGGGTTAAAAGTTATCTTTTCTCTAACCAAGCCGAAGCCGCGCCTAAGCCCGGTCCGATTTTCCATAAATCGGCCCAGAATCGGCGCCTAGGTCCAAAAACGCCTAAAGTTTCAGACGGCCTTCCACCGTCTAGACACCGCCTTTTGCTACACAGATGGTGTACCATGTTTTCAACTTACCCAAGATATACTAAGATTTGTGGAATATGAAGGCATGTCAACTAATTGGTTGTCAATATTGTCTTACGAAGGAACTGCATGTACATGAGAACATGCTCATCTTCTGATCCCACACAAGCATCCCACTTTCCTCGGTGGAGCTTGAGGATAGTTCTCTCGGTATTATGTTGAATAGCTTCTTGGTAAAAATAATATTGATCTCATAATCCAGATATGTTGCATAAAACTTATACAATGGGTGTCATGGGACATGTGTCAAATACGTTGAGAAGCTAATATTCACCGGTAGCAAGAACAAATCCTTACCGTAACGGTACGAGTCATTCCCTAATATATTATATAGTCTAAAATAATCAAATATAGATTCGTATGCAGCCAAATATTTGTCGTTGTTATGAATACATATAGATTATGAAGGATTGTAGAACACTTGGCTTGCAGCGTCATCTGCTTTGACATTATTATTCTGCACATTGGATAAAAGTAAATGATGTCAACGTATTGTAATAGAAGTCTTTTGATGATACATTTCATAATAGTATAGAAACTCAAGTCCGCGTAATAATTATGTTGACAAACACTAAAGATATTCATAATAAATGATCTTTTCCGATAAAAAAAAATTAAATTAAAGATATTCTTATGATCATTAACATAAACATAAACTGGGCACATACTATAATTCACAAACTGCAGTAAGGTAAAAAGGTATCTGTTAGACAGATCCATGAACACCTTAAAGAAAAGTGAAAAAATAAAAGAGGAAATATTTACAGTTGTGGCATCCCCAAATAGGTTTTTAAAATTGATCCTAAACGTTCTTGGCCAATTTGGCCCAAAATCTCGTAAACTGGTAGAATTAATTAGAATCAAATATCAAATCTGACCTTAAATTAGCTTTGACTTTATCTTACCTGATGTTACAATATTGCTCATATATACTATCACCTTAAATTATCTTGCTTGATACCAACAATTCAACATCTTCTTGTTGGTTGTAAGGTGTAACATTGGTTTCAAAATGCACTTATAAGCAAAGTCAGTAATAATTGACTCTTTCCAGCAGATATGGTTGTTTGAAACTAAATAAAAAGAGTCGAAGTACAGAAAACAAACCAGCAGTAAGAATGTAGTCATGTTCAATGTAGTCAATCTCGGATCTCGGTCGCGTCGCGGCCGAGACCTTGACACCTTGACACCTTGATCTCGGGGAGATTATCGGTGAAATATCGGATAAGTGTAAATGTTAGAGTTATTACAAATATACTACATAAACAGAAATTTTAAGAAAGGAAAACAAATAATGAGTTAAACAATGAGCATATTACAACTCTAATTTTAAATTTTAAGACCAAGTTTGACCAACTCTAATTAAACAACAAGCTATGTGCTGGAGGCAAAAAAGATGGTCACTCAGGCAATAACACAAACATGTTATGTGCCATTTTTCATTCATTACAGCTTCAGATTTTCATAACTTCTAAATTCTTTCTAGTTCTTGCAAAGATCAGTTTAAGATAAACCCATCATTCGGAAGCCAAACATTCAGTTCATTCATCAAACAAAAATAAGAGTCAACCTAAACCAATTTTTCCTAACATAATTTTTTTTTTTGATAAATCAGATTTCGAGAGCCATGATGTCATTAGTAGCTTTTGGTCTAACCTTTTCGTTAAAAAAATCAAAAAAAAAATTAAAAAAAAAATTAAAAAAAAAAAATTGGGTCAAATATCGGCCGAGATACGGGTGTCGCGGCCGAGATATAGGCGTCGCGGCCGAGAATCGCGTTTAAATCACGTTCGGCTAATATCGGCGTCGCGTCGCGGATAACCTCTGATACCGCGAATCACGGCGCTACCGTGGCCGTTACGGCCGCGATCGACTATATTGGTCATGTTATTGAAGCCTTTCTCCAGGATACAAATAAGAATTGTGATAATCAAATTCACATCTGTAAACTTTAACGATGCAGCCTCTTACATCCATCATTTACTCGTAACATATATACAATCAAAATGCATTCATTTAAGTCGACTGACACAAATATCTAATTATGGATGACGCACACAAATATCTAGTCTGCAACCCGTGCTACGCACCGGGTTCGTTGTGAATTGCTGATTTGGTGTAGTGGGGCTTTGCCCCACACCAAATACATTTCAATATCTTTTTTAAAAAATCATCTAACAATAGGGGTTCAAAATTTAATCGTAGTAATGGTCACACTAATAAAAGAGACCATACTTATAAAAAGATATGAAAATACCTTGATTTCGATGAAAATATAAGTACAATCAAATTCGTTTAGTTCAAAATCGCCACATCTTATTTTATGTTTTTACTTGATAAAGTTTGACACCAAAGCGTCAAAGGATATTATTATATTTTTAAAAGTAATAAGTAAAAAAAGAAAGAAAATACTCTACCTTATATACAATTTCTATTCATATATAAGTAAACATTTCATTGTCTTCTTCATCAGTTTCAACCAATTGTGGCATATCATACTTTTGTCGATTTCACTATCATGTTCATCCAGCACAATCAACTGTAGCATGTCATAATCACTCTCTATACTTTCGTGCTTTCTTTTGTTTAACAGGTCTTTCTTAGATGGTGTTTGGAGTTAACATAAGTCAGTTTGGATATGTTATAGGGTGTTTGGATACAACTTGAGAAATACTTTTCGACTAAATTAAGTTAAAATTCAGAAGCTAGTTTGGTGATACAATTTTAAAATAACTTCTAGAAATAAAAAAAAATGATTTTATAAAAGTAAAATCTTTTTACTTCTAACTTATAGTATTAATTTTTACTTCTTAAAAAATAAAAATACTTCTACTTTTCCGATCAACTCCAGAAGTTAGAAACAAAAAGATTTTGCTTCACAAAAAAAACTAGAAATCATTCAATTCCCCAGTTGACATCTGACTTTTTTTGTTTTTTTTGCGTTTAGAAGTCAGAAAGTAGCTTTTTAAGTGAGAGAAGAAAATTCTTGGAAGCTCTTATACTTCTGTTTGCCAAACTCCCTATAAATTGTTTGAGGCCCAACACGAACACACAGGAGAATTGAGAATTGAGATAAAACTCAACATACAGGAGAAACAAACAATTAATCCGACGATTTCATCGTTTCATTTGAAAGAACAGAAAGTGTTGGAGGGTTCCGGAATCTTTGATCACCGTGGCAGCAAACCTGTAAGTTTTGTAAACCCTAATCCTAGCATTCTCTTGTCTTCTGGAACAACTAATTGTCAATTTTGTCTGAAACCCTAACCTTTGCAAATTCCAAAATTTCATATCTAAAAAGGTTAATTATTAAGCTCTGTGTTGTTATAGTATCTGAGAAAGACCTAGTTTTTCTGTAAATCTACACACAAAGAGAGAATGTTAGGTGGGTTATATGGGGATTTACCACCCCCTTCTTCAGCTGATGAAGAAAAAAGCAAAAACAACACCAGTAGTAACTCTGCTATGTGGTCCAGTAGTGCAAAATTTGCACCGGCTACATTACGGAAGACTTCATCATCACTTTTTACGCCACCTCAGTCGGTTATGAGATCACAACAGTTACAGATGAAACCCAAAACTCAAAATTTGTCACAGACACCCAAGTCTGTTGTTAGTTCGGCGGTGATGCCGGATGAGGGAATGAGAATGCCTAAAATAATAAATCAACAACCTGCATTAGTTGGGGTTACGTCGAATGTAATTGAGGAGTATGATCCTGCTAGACCTAATGATTATGAGGAGTATAGAAGAGAGAAGAAGAGAAAGGCTGTGGAAGCTGAAATGAATAAGGAGATTGAGAGAAGACGGCTAGAAGAAGAGGAGAGAGAGAGGGAGAGGGAACAAAGAGAAAGGGAAGCTGCAGAGAGAGAAAGGGAAAGGGGTTCTAATGAATCAAGTTCAAGACCAGCGTCGTTGAATATATCTGGTGAAGAAGCTTGGAAAAGAAGAGCAGCAATGAGTGGGAATATGGGTGGATCATCTGCACCGAGATCACCATCTCCACCATCTAAGGGGGATGGAGGCTTTAGTATTGGAAAGTCAGGGTCTGTTGGGCTAGGTGTTGGAGCGGGTGGGCAAATGACTGCAGCACAGAAAATGATGGCAAAGATGGGATGGAAGCAGGGTCAAGGACTCGGGAAACAGGAGCAAGGGATAACTACTCCTTTGATGGCAAAGAAAACAGATAGACGAGCTGGTGTGATTGTGAATGCTAGTGAACCAAAGTCAGAGAAGAAACCAAAGAGTGTCAACATTAATGGTGCACCTACTCGTGTTCTCTTGCTCCGGAATATGGTAAACATATATTATCCTTCTCTAATTTTTCATTATGAAGTACTACTGTCAACAGCATACAAGAATGCATGTCTAGATACATCAGTTTATATAGTTTAGATTTTCACTGGTAGTCTGATGCATATAGAATAAGAGACAAGTCTTAATGATCATACTATACAAGTGCTTTCTTGAACATCTGCCCTTTCTTAAGATTAAGCTTGAGTCAACTAGAACCTACAAATTGTATTGAACGATCATGGTGACTGCATGTTTAGAAATTAAATTTTGTTTTTTGGGCTTTGAACAAGCAAACTTGATTATAAGGATGGTATTGGCATGGCGATTTGTAAAATGCAAATAGGGAATTTCTTGATTGGTTATTGGGTTTAGTTTAGGCATTTATGTAATTTAACGCATTTTGTTGACCAATTAAGCACATGTGGATGTTTGAATATATGTAATACAATCTACTAACGGTATGATGCATTATATCAATAATAGTCAATTGGTATGCCTTTTCTTGAAATAATTACATTATACTACATATCATTTCACTGCAGGATACATCAATAAATATAACCTACATGGCGAAGAACATTTTATGATTAATTTCCTATATCTTGTATCATGTCTCACGTGATTGCATAACCTTCGAGATTTGAATTCGATTTTCTTTATAAATATCAGGCAAGTGAATGGAGGATTGAACAAATAAGAAGGAAAAGAAAAAAATAGACTAGCTCTTTTAATCTTGTCATTTATGACCAGTGTTACTCATTTGAATAAGGGTAACCAGAAACCTGTATTTCTTGCACTGCGTGACATGGTTGATGATGAATTTTCTAGGTTACCTTTGTTTAGACCAATTACGGTGTAATTGATGGGATTGTGTACTTGAGAGAAGTAAGAAGTATATAGATACAAGCTAACCACCTTCTACGCACAAATGCTATAATAAGTCTAGAATGTCAGGAGGTTTACCAAGCCTAGGCACTGTATCTAGATCCATTAGTTTTTTTTTTTTTTTGAAGCATAGATCCATTAGCTGATGTCTGCTGCATTAGCATTTTGCATGTTACATTAACTAGTTGAGTTCCAAAATGAAGTTTCAGGTTGTGCTGTATGCTTGAGATAACTTGATGAAATACCTGTGTGTTAGGGCAAACACCTAATTTTTTTCATACTCCAGTTAGTACTTTGATGGCCAGTACCCAAGTTAATGCACTATCTTTTCCTTTCACTTACAGAAGTATATTTATTGACATAAAGTGAAAAAGGAATGGAGCAGTTGTCCTTAAATGTGTCAAATGCTGTTTTGAAAGTTTTGTATTTCCTCGTTAGCCTAGTTTTGAAAACCTGTAGCAAGCATATCAAGTTGTAAGTTCTTGCTAGCTTATTGTTTCTTTTGCAGGTGGGCCCTGGGGAGGTGGATGATGAGTTAGAAGATGAGGTAGCATCAGAGTGCGCAAAGTATGGAACAGTGACTAGGGTCCTGATTTTTGAGATTACAGAGCCAGATTTCCCAGTAGACGAGGCAGTCAGGATATTTGTGCAGTTCGAGAGATCAGAGGAAACTACCAAGGCACTTGTTGATCTTGATGGTCGTTTCTTTGGTGGAAGAGTAGTTCGTGGCACATTCTTTGACGAAGAGAAGTTTGGTAAGAATGAGCTGGCCCCAGTAGCTGGGGAAATTCCAGGTTACACTTGAAAAGAAACCTTAGAAAGAAGAACAACATAAGTGATCCTGAGTAGGACTGTTTTGGCATGTCATGCTATTTTTGCTCAACCTTTGTTAATGTTGGTTAATATTTTGCTACGTTCAGACATCCACAGTGACAACTCTTTACTCCTCTGGGTATCGAAAAACATGTAGATGATCATAATTTGATGGTTATCTTGATGCAGACTAGCTGATGGGTATTTGAAAGCATATTTACTGTTCAAAGACTGCTTGAAATCCTAAAGACAACAATCTTGATGCTACATTGTTGTTCGGGATATGCAATGCTGTGTAAGACAAGACAAGACTGTAAGTGTACTTCATTTGCTTCAAAATGATTTTCAGAAAATCAGCAGAACAGTGTTATTAACTACTATAAGCTCTTTAGCGAGGAAACATTTATGTCTTCTTATAAACAATCTGCTATTATAGAATCGTGGTAGACCTTTGGGAATGAACTGTTTCTCGCATTTGTTTTTACTGTAAGTTCTTCTACTGATCATATAGACATTTTCCTTGCAACCACCCACACATGCAACATATGCTATCATTATATCATGTTGCTCAAACATTATATCTGCTGGATAGTTATGTGAATAAGAAGTTTATGGTCTGGTTTTTGTCCCTTACTGCCTGCTCACTATCACTATTTCCACCTCATGGTTCACCATTGCCATCACGATTGTTGCAACCTCAACACAGTCACTTTCTTTTCATCATAATGCTACCTTGTTATTGCTGTCACCTGTAACTGCCACCTCAGCTTCATTTTTGTGATATTGAGCTCATAGTCGAATCTTGTGGTTATGAATTTTGTCGCAGTATAGTCTGTTTAGCTTTTACTTACCCTTGCGTCAATATTTTTTGATTCTTCTCACTGGTAATGTGATCTACTTTGGAAGAGAAGATACCTTTTTCGAAATAACCTTTTATTACTGATACAATTATTACTATTAACACAAACAGTGTATTAGGTGGTTAGTAGGTCATTTATTCTTTTCCGTCTTACCGACAACCTTGGCACAGAGCACTATAGTATCTTTGTTATATGGACAGGAGGAGATTGAAATTTTAGTCTTTATCTTGTGAGGGCATATTTGAGATGATTCAACTAGCAATTTAATCTTCATATGAAGTGTTCCGCCTACATCAAATGATTATCCATGGCTTTTCCTGTTTTGGAATCAAATTGTAACTGAAAATTCAATTACTGTTTACTCAAACATTGGGAGGTAAAGGGTTCAAGTTTTGGAAGTAACTGTTTGGCATGGGGATAATTTATGTTCTTTTCTCCTGAGCTGTTAGTATTTAAAATGCTTTTGGCAGTGTAGAGGATAGAGAGGGGTTGTAATTTCAGAGGGGTATTTTCTGTCGAGAAATAGCAAAGCATAAGCTCTTTAAAGTTACCAAAACCAGCAGGGGTGCAAAAACAGAATTTTTTTTTGAACAGACCATCAACCAGATGTGCAGGTATCTAAAATTAACCAAACCAACATTCAAATGCACCTGTATGTAACAGTTTAAATGCTTTTCCATTCTACAGTAATAAAGCTGTTAACATACATATCAATATCAATCAATCAGTTAATGCTGATAAAGACTGAAGTTGAAAAAAAGAAAAGAAGGGTCCTCATTCCAAAATCCTCACTTTCTTCATTAAAAAGAACAAAAAGAAAAACTAGAATTGGTTGTCAACATTACACTTGCAGAAGACATTTTAAAGAACAAATCAAAGACTTGATAATAAGAAATTAAGAACCGATAAAGAAGATATAATTTGAAAATTCTTATTTGCACCCAAAAAGTGAAATTATTCCGAGAAGCTTTTTACATGACTTAACCAAATAGATGATACCTTGAAGAACATGATTATAGGAGAGAAAATTAAGGTCGTAATGTCAGTAGTTCTGAGTCCACTGGTGTAGTATAGTGCTTCTGCTATCTAGTGAAGCATAGTTATCAGGCTAGAGTGGAAGACTGGTGTTGAGGGGATGCTACCGGTGTATTCAAATTTGACGCTAGGGTCTCCTGATGATCTTCATTTTGCTGCTGTTGTTGCTGGTAGTAATACAGTTGTTGTAAATTTGATAATGGCTGTTGCATCACCATTGGTGATATCTCTGCAGTATTAGTAGTAGTAGTAGTACCGATAATCTTTCTACTGTTAATACCCATGTCGCAGTTGTTGTTGTAGTAATTAGGCATACCAAAGTAGACAGAGATTGGATGAACACCATTTTCACCATTTTCGTTAGTAGTAGTTGGAGAGAAAATCTGGTTATCTGGTGTTTGGTTGTTCAGAAATCCAACTGGTGGTGGTGGTGGTGGTAATAGCGGTGCTGGTGTTGAATGGTGATGATGAGGAGAAGCAGTAGTAGAACATTCACCTGACCCGCCCCCAAAACTGCTAGTAGGAGTTGGAGTTCCACTAGTAGTACTGCAGTAGTAGTAGTACTGTTGCTGGTGTTGGCTCAGTGAAGATGTTGTTGGGGTAGTAGTAGTGGTGGTTATATTGAAATGGGGATTAGCAGCAGAAAGAAGTTGATGATGATTTGGAACGCGATAAGTGGTACCATCAGGTTCGATAAACCAACCAGCTTCACGAGCAAGTTGACGAAGAACATCATTAATATCAGATCTTGGTGGTAGATTATAACCCCCATGTTTTCTAAGACCACTGAATATTTTAGTTGTTATAGCTCTTCTCTGTCTTTCTCTCATCTTTGTTTTCTCTTTTTCACTTGCACTCCTTAATGCTCCTCTTTCTGGAATTGATCCATTCATCTCATCTCCTCCTCCTCCACTGCTACTTGATGATGCTTTTGCCTTCATCCTCTCTCTGGCTGATGGTGCGTTTCTTCTGCTGCCTCCTCTCTTGTTGTGGGGTTTAATTCTGCTCCCTGTCTATCTCTGTTTGGGTGATAGGCATCAAATATGGCAGGATGAACTGACCCGTACACTGCTCTTCTCTGCTATAAAACAAGAATTTTCCTTCCAATAAAGAGCACGGTACTACCACATAAAAGAAGCAAAAGTACATGAAGCTTCTGCCAAGGTTGTTAATAACGAGATTAACATGACAATATTATTACTTTTACAAAAGGACAAATCATTTTACTTTTAGTTCTATTCTACCCAAGTTACTACACCTAGTTGCCTCAAATTTTAGTGACCTCAAGTACTAACATTTAACTCATAGTTTACTATACAATTTGTCAATTTCAATGGATCAATGTCAAGCCATTATACAATTTCAATGGGTCAATGCTGTCATTAACCTTGTTCCTTTTACATGTTATTTCTTCTTTTTTTTTTTTTCGAAACAACCAAGCTTTATTTATTAAGGCAAGTTTACAATACCCGGACCGAGTTAACCTATAGTCCATCCGGGAAAATTCATTCATCTATAAGTCCAAAATCGTTTTGAAAACTAACAATTACAGTTATATCCATCACGTGGAACCATCCCATGAACTCCACCTCCTCCACTTCTCACTTTCTTTAATGGAATTTTTAGTTTCAGCTACTTCACCCACCTCTTCATTACTTTTGTAAACCCTGAAAAAATCTAGGAAAAAATCAAAATCTAAAAACACCTGAAACCAAATCCAAAAACACAGACCAAAAAATAAAATAAAAAAATCAAAATCTTTAATAGCAGACTTTGATTTCTTTGAGCATTATACAACTGAAACCTAAGCTACTGTTAGCAACTACTGCATATTTTCCACCTAAAATGGGTACCAAGAGAAAAATCAATAGAAGAATAAAATAAACAGTAATTGAAGAACACGATACTCCTCAATCTCCACCATCGAAGAAGAACAAGAAAGCTTCTACAATAGATTCTATACCACCGAAATCAAAAAAGAAGAAGAACAATGAAGTTGTTGATTCTCTAACAACATCAAAAAAACCGAAACAAACTGTTGTTGATTCTCTAGCAAAATCAAAAAAGAAGAAGAACAAAGAAGTTATTGATTCTCAAACAACATCGAAAAAATGAAACAAACTGTTGTTGATTCTCCAGCAAAATCAAAAAAGAAGAAGAACAATGAAGTTGTTGATTCTCCAACAACATCGGAAAAAATGAAACACCTGTTGTTGATTCTCCATCTACAAAGAAGAAGAAGAAACCTCTTGTTGTTCGTTCTCCATCAACATCACAGAAGAAGAAGAAGGGTGTTGTTGTTTCTGGTAAAAAAGGTACTGATTCTAATCATCGGTGCATATCAATATATAACATACTTTGTTCATGTTATAGGAGTTAGATCTAGCATACATCATCGGTACATATCAATATATATATATATATATATATAGTTTTTTTATGTTATAGCACATAGATCTAGCATGCAACATAGGTTATATATTGATATGTACTTGGTTTTAGTTTTAATTCTTGAATTGGATCAGTACATATCACTATATACTTACTTTCATGTTATAGCATCTAGATCTTGACTGCAAGATAAGTATATATTGATATGTAGTTTTTTTTCTAGATATTGAATTGGATCAGTACATATCAATATATACTTTGTTTATGATATATATATAAAGCATATATATCGATATATACTGTTCTATACTATAACATCTAGATCTTGCATACATGATAGTATATATTGATATGTACTTTGTTCTAATCTTGAATGAATCAGTACATATCAATTTATACTTTGTTCATGATATATCAGATAGATATCAACATATCAAAATATATACTTTGTTCTATAATATAGTACATATTGAATATTGTAGGGTTATTGATAATGTTTTCATTATACAGGTGGTGTGAAGAAAACCACAAAGAAGACAAAAGCACCTGCACCTGCTAGGAAGATCTACATAAGTGGTTTCATGGGGATTTTCTCACTTGTTAAAGCAATCAAGGCTGAAAAGCTTGAGTTGAGTGAAACTCAGTTGCGGATCATTAGTGAGCAATCATATGGGAACCTTTTTTTGATGTTCTGGTACACAAATCTTGGTGCAGATCACTGGATGAAGAATGAAACTGGGGTAACCAATCTAATACAATGTTATAAGAGAAGTAAAGTTGCAGATGAGCTCATATTTGAGTTCAAAAGGCATGGAGTTTCACATATTCTGACATCCACTCCTGAAGAAGTAGGTGTTATCTTTGGAATGCCAAGAGCAGGAAAAAGACAACATGAAGATATAATGCTGACATCAAGGGATGGATATCGAAACAATGCTTTCTTCCAAAGGTCCTTTGGTGATGTAGAAAAGACTAAAAAGGTAAATAGAGTGAGGATACAAGAAGAAGTCTTGAAACATTTAAGAAAAAAACCAACAACTAAGAAGAAAGCAAATGAAAAAGTTGAAGAATCTGAAGAAAAGCAAAGTGATGAAGAACCTGAAGAAATTAGGAGTGATGAAGAAAATGAACAAGAAGAAAGTGAAGAAATATTGAAGAAGGGGGTGAGGAAAAAAGTGAAGAAGTGAGAGATGATGAAGACCTTGTAAGACTTATATGTCTGTTCATGTGTATCACTTTGTTTTTCACAACAAAAGATGCACATGCCTTGAATGAAAAGTACATTGGTCTTGTGGAGGATCTCGAGGCTGCAAAGAATGTGTCATTGCCAGATTTGATACATTCTTACCTAGAAAAGTCACTAAATGACAATGTAAATGCAGTCGAGAATACTACCGGGTGTCTGAACTATTTATTGGTAAGAATGCGTACTAAAAATCTTTTTAGTAGTTTACTCAATGAAAATCATGATTTACTTTTAACTTTGTTTTGGTGATTTTGTTTTCCAAAACAGATTTGGTATGCAGAGCATACGTATTTGCTGGAACATGATGAAATAAAGACGATTCCGGAAAAAAAAGTTTATTCCGAGAGCTGTCAAATGGAATCTGTCAAAGTTATGTGCTGCACTCTAAAAAGACATTGATACAACTGAATATGAGGTAAGAAAAATATGTACTTATTTACTGCCTTTATGATATTTGTTATCCTACAATATATAATGATATATATTGAATGTATGATGTTTGTTATCCTACAATATATATTGATATGTACCTCATGAAAAAACTTGTTTTTATAGTAGATATTTATGAGTACATATTTTGTTGTTTTGGTACAATTCAATGAAAATTTCAAGGTTCAATACACCAATGAAGAAAAACAAATTCTGAATAGAATCACAAGAAGAGTTGCAGAAGAGGAGAGTGAAGATGGAAAGGAAGAAGATAAAGAAGAAACTGCAGGGAAGGCAGTGTAGGAAGATAATTGGAAAGGAAGATATGAAGAATTAACAAAGACAATCTTTGAAAAATGGGGTGAAGCGAACACCATGCAACATGAGGATGGACCGCTTGATGCATCAAAGCTTCTGCAAATGTTGAATGACATATACATGAAAGCTTCTCCCTTGCATCCTGAAAATGAAGAAGAGTTTCGAGACTCAATTGATGGGAGTCCCACTCATTTAGGTACTGACCCAACAAGAGAATTCCCATCTCATACTACTCCAACAGATCCTCTTTGTGAAAACATAACAGAAGATGAAGTAGTTTTGGGAGAAGAAGTGTCAACTGTTCAGATTCCAACAGAAGATGAACAAAATGTTGTGAGTGACACCACCATAAAAAGGGTACCATTTAATGTTGCATTATCAACACCACCTTCGATGCATAAGCTCTGTTGTGTTGATGTTAATGTTATTAAAACATGGGCTAAATCTGACTTGGAGAAAGAGGTCAAAGAGATGCAGGAGAAAAGTAACACACAGGTAAGTAATGCTGGCTAGTTTCACTCTTTATTACAAATGTGTTTATCAATATAACTGTAAATATCAATAGGTACTTGATTATAAATGTGTTTTATTATTGTCATATAACTGTACATATCAATATGTATTTAACTATCATGAATAAAACTCTATGGTTGCATGATGATTTAGCTGGACTTCAAAAAGAATCAATAAAAAAGGTGGTTGAAGCTATAGACCAGAGTCTTGAAACTATTAAAGGGATGTCGCAGAACCCTGATGAACAAGACATTCAAACCCTGGTCGACAGCTTCGTGGACATGAAAATACCTTTGTTTACTGAGATGGCTAAGATGGAAGACATTGAAAAGTTCACATTTGAAGAATTTTTGGACTTAGCCATTTCCAGCAAGAAAGTTTATGACGAAGAATATGCATCTCTCAGCCAAGAAAATGGTAGTGTTTCAAGCCATACTCTGTTTGGGATTGACATTCGAAAACATTTTGATAATTTATTTGGAAATAATTTGCGACGTGTAGAAGTTCGACAAGTTACAGCTGATCCAAACCAACTTAACCTGAGAAGAATGTGAATCAAGTCACACCTGACAAGGAAAATGAAAAAGAGGTATATGTTCTACTTGAGGTAATTTACCTTTCTTGTCATTGTTTGAAAATATGATTCAAATATAGTACTAAAAATCTGGATTCAAAAATGCAGGAACATGAAGTTATAACAACCCAAACGTCAAGCAATGTGCCACTAGCAACCAAACTTGCCAAGATGATTGCTGCCAAAGAGAAAGCAAAACCAAAGGTTGTTCTAAAGAAGTCAGTACAAACTAGAGAAGAAGTTAGCAGGACAGTAACTCGTGCAAATCCAGGAAAGAAGACAGATCCATTGTTTGATAGTGGAAGTATGTTTTCTGAAAAGAAGAAGCCAAAAACTGAGAAACGAAAAAAGACGATAAAGACAGGAAAGGACAATAAAGCTCGTAAAGCTCATAAACCAAGAATGAAGTTCATGGATCTTCACAAGTCACCACTCTATGAGAATATGACAGATGAACAAATAGAGATTCTACTTCCATACTTTGAGAAAGGAAAGAGAATGTAAGTAATGTCTACTATTTATTTTACTTTTAAATCAAGCAAGTGCAGTACATATAAAAAAACTTACTTCAATATGTGTTTTTTTTATAAATGTGCAGCTCGGTTGCTTAGACAGTAGATAATGGAGGTGGTATCTGCGTCAACGGGGCTAAAATAGAAGATTTGATCTTCAACAGAGGATTAGAGCAAGATCTTCTCAACTATGCTCAATATAAGCTTCAAGTGGCGTCTGAAGATGACCAAGCAAATGCTGAGGAAGAAAGAAAATACTTTAATGTGTTGCACCTGGATCCAGCTGCTTGGGTATGAGTTGTTTTCTTCTTTTATACTTTTGAACATTGGATATGAAAAAAGAACATATCGATATATACTTTGTGAAATAACCTATTAAACGTTTCCAATTTTCAGTATCATGTCGAGAAGCCAGACACTTTAAAGGGAGCAGAAGTGACTGATGTTATTATGCCAATCTTAAAAATGAGCAAGGATATCGAGAAGATCCTTATACCAATGTGCCATGGCCACAAGCATTGGACCCTGCTAAAGTTTAAGTTTGAAACATAGAAATTTATTCATTACAACTCATCTGTGACATTCAGGGATTATTGCTATGAGAATGCCAAAAAAATGTCTGAGTACTTGTTCAACCCAATCAATCAGTTCTTGGATGAGAATCAAAGAAAGATGGTGAGCAACGTAAGGTTGAATGACTATGGCTGTCCACAACGAGGAATCTGGCCAGACTTCCTTCTGTATGTAATGCATTTTATCAATAGGAGATCAAAGATTGACCATGATGGAAAAAGTTTGGGAGATGACGAACAATTGATGAAGAAGATTCAGATGAAAAAAATCAAGTTAACATGCAGGTTGTTGACAGCCACTCCGCCTGAAATCAGTTAGCACCCCTCCCAATGAAAATGCATGTTTACCTGCAGAGTAATTCAGATATGTTTGTAAATCTTGGTATGAGGAGATAAGTTGGTGCATTTTAGTTTTTGCTGGGCAGGGTTTTGTGGCTAGAGTGAAGAAGATAATCCTTAATTGTTTCTTATACCACATTTGGAAGGAGAAAAACCTTAGGATATTCTAAAGTAAATTTAGTTATGTTGACCAGGTGGGATTTATCATTATGCATACATCGAGAGTTAAGGTTTTGTCTATGAATGGTAATGTAGTGGATAGTCCTTCTACTAAGTATGTACTTCGGTAACTTTCTTATTGTGTTTACTTATTGAACTTGGTTTCTATCTATTGAACTTGGTTTTTAGTTATTATGTTTATATCAGGATCTTATTATGCTTTTATATATATATGTGATGATCTTTATTAGCATTGTTAGGTTTATATTTAATTTTAGAGTTATATAGAAAGGAAGAACATATGGATATGTGCTAGGAAGTACATATCGATATGTACTTTGTTCTGAAATTATGAACCAATAGATTCATATTCTAAACAAGTACATATCGACATGTACTATGAAGTACATATTGATATGAATTTAAAGAATTACTGTTTATGTACATTTTTTGTGTTTTTATAACAACTACAAGATTACTAAATAAAAGAAAAATGTATTGGGAATAAAAATCACTAATAACGAGGGGGCGCTTCCCCCTCGACCCCCGTATATAGTGAATGACATTCAACCACATGTTCATACATCTTTTATGATGGAGCAAAATATAATATTTATATCATCAAATTCTCGTTCTGTCATTAAGAACATAATTCAGTTGACACACAAACAAGTTCTGAAAAAAGAAACCTAAAAAAATGCGACAAGTATCTTCTAAAAGAATTTAAATCCCAAATGTACTAAAAAAAACTGTAATGAAATTAATTCTCATTCGTATATTGGTACTGACGGATAACATTGCATGTAGCCTTGTTGTGATGAGCTTTCAATTTACAATTTGAACATGTAACATAATTTTGCTCCTCTCCCATGCACTCTTGATGCGGTTCTTTTTCCTTCTTCCTGGAGGAGCCCTAACTACTATTGGTGGCAGAATAGTATCTTCTACGGTATACTTATCAGGCCTGTGGTATATTGAAAAACATAAATAAGAAAAACCTACTATACTTGTGCAGTTTTTGTTGATGTATGTTACATTAAATATCAATATGTACTATGCTAGTTCTAGTTTATGGTTTATATGTACTGCTTAAAACCATTCTCATGTATGATACTACCATAAAAAAAATCAATATGTACTGCTTAAAAACTTAGTTGTCGTGATTAGGAACATGTCTAATAACGATTGAATATAGCTGGCGATAAAATCTAACTTTGAAGTATTCGTTGATATAATCAAGGAACTTTCGCCCAGATACAACAATAGCTGCAGTAGCATGCGAGCATGGAAAACCATACACGCGCCATCTTTGGCAAGTACAACTCTTTTGCTGTAGATCTACCATATGATACCTGCGCACAAAGAAACCAAGCATATTATTTACGCACTATATATTGATATTTGCCCTACACAAACAATAAAGAAGATAATCTGCACAATATATATTTGATATTTTCCCTAAAAACTAGTTTAGTGGATATCTCAGTTCAAAAGAGCATGTTACCTAAAAAACTAACCTTGGGTAATGAACTTCAAAGACGTGAGCATATGACTGACTAACTTTCCAAGGACGACCAATTTGAATGTGTAGTTCAAGCAAGGATTGATACACAGGGGTTAAGAGTTCCGGATCCGTCAAAAGACTTTCTTCACGACGTTCAGATATCAACTCCATTACCCGTAGCCTACATAAAAAATAAAATTAAAAAACAACAAACATATTATACATATAGTACATATATACTTGCAGTGTTACAAGAAACTTATAAAAAACCTGATTGTGTCAGAGAGAGCACAAGGAGGTAACTTCTTCTCGCGACGAATCCCATTATTAAAAGACTCGACAATGCTTGAAGAAGTCTGACCATACCTACAACCTGGGAAGTATGCATTAGACCACTTTTCTCTAGGATGTTACGGCAGTATTGAACAACCCAAGGCCTTCCTAGATAACCATTTCTTGAAGACCTTCTTTATATCTTGCTGGAGAAAGCGCATATGTTGCTTTTTGGAAGCAGTCCATCACTTCTTTATATTTTTCATCAGCCTTACTGATGGGTAAGTTCTTTTTCAAGTGGAAAAAATAATAGCTATGATAAAAATCATGGAAAACTTCAGGAATTGAATTCAACAAACCTTCACCTCGGTCAGTCAAAAAGGTGATGGGACGATGGTCCACAACTTTTTTAAGATTGTCCATAAACCAATGCCAATTATCATTATCTTCGCCAGGAACTAATGCATATGCGAAAGGATAAAAACTTGGAAAAAAAATATAAAAGCCCATATCAATATGTACTTCATGTATGCACCTTCAAATTATGTTATACATACAGTGTATATCAATATGTACTTTATGTATGATGTGTATAATCCTAAAGTACATAAAAAATAGTTACATATCAAAATATATACCATATAAAAAAGTTACCTTGATTGCCGTTAAGACATGTCACAACCATTAGACCTCTTTTAAACCCCCCTCCGTAAGAAATATCGCATCACAAAAGATCATTGGACGACAAAGTTTATAACCCTCTCTACAAGCTCCAAAGCAAATAAAAAGTCTGTTGAATCTCTTTGTTGCGTCGTTGAAATCAAAATCAATATAAGACCCTGGGTTGGTTTCCCGAACAACAGTGACCCACCAAGCAAGATCAGTGTATGACTTTACATCATCACCAAAAATCATTTGATACGATAACTCTAATGCATGATATGCATGGTGATACTTGATGTTGATCCCTCCACCAACTTTAATATAATCTATAATCTCTTGCGTCTTTATGAGAGGGTTTTGCTTGACATGCTCATGAACTAAATGATTTACAAGCTTCCTCAAAACAGTTGGACTTCTCAACCTATAACCAGCACCACAAGTGTGCATACCCACGTAATACTTTATCTTAAACACATCCAAAGACTCATTCATGGAAACCGCATGAAGCATCCAAGAGAAACATTCATTGCTGCATCTCACTGTGAATCTCTCAAGTTCATTCTTCAATTTTTTAACCTTATATCCAGTCCTCCAACAATATTTCTCACAGGATAACCGAACAGCTTCAACACCACCATGGAAGAGATGGTTTTTATTTTAAAAAACATTCTCCCAACCATCAGAAAAAATAACACTTGCAACCTATTTACAATCTTTCAAATAATTGTTCCCAGCACTCAAAACCAACTCAACAGTGTTGTCAAAATCAGCACTTCTCAAAGAACTAGACGCACCAGATAAAAAAACATCAATATGCAACTCAAAGAAATAGAAATTCTTCGTAAAATATAATGCAGCAAGCCCTTGAAGAGATACATCAGCAAGGACAGGGACCTTCACTCTATTTTCAATATAATTAACAACAATAGTTGATGAAGTCAACCAGCTCCACGCGTTACAAATAGTAAAGTTCAAATCTTCCAAAGTCGAAGATAACGTAACCAAATATGCAATGTGGTGTTGCTTGTGGTATACATGAGAGTATCAAAAGGTATTTGGATTGGAACCAACACCTGACATGTTGAACCTGAAGAAATATGATCCAAATAAAATAACACAAACACAAAAATCAAATATATATTTTAAGATGATAGGAATACTAAATCTACAGTACAACATAATATGTACTATTTTAGAAGTATCACACATATTATAGATTCACACATAGCAGACAAAAAAAAACATATTATATGCAGTGCAAACAAATGTGTACTGATTCAAAAGTGGTATACCATACAATATATATAACAAAAATAGCATACTATAAAAACAATATATATCAAAAAGTTTAGAAAAACAGTACATATTAATATGTACTGAAGAATCATTCAAAACATTCAGAAGAAAAAACAAAAATCATGATTTCCTGAAAAATAAAAGAAAACCAAATAAAACCTATTATCAAAAGACATTAAACAAACTGAATATGACGATCTAATGAACAAAATAGAATGATTACAAAAATCAGTTTCAAAAATCAAAAGAAAAACTAAAACACGAACAAAAACGAGATCGATCATGGAATTCAACAAAATGTACATCATAGAAATCGTAATCATCAGGATTTCAGTGTAAGAAAACAAACAAAATCATGAAATCAAGTTTATTATCATGATTTCAGTTGAAAAAAACAAAAACAGAACAAAGCATAACAAAAATTATAAGAGCAGAGAAGAAGATTATAGAAAAATACCTGGAGATTTTATATCGAAACCCTAAAACTGAAAAACACCAACTGAAGCAGAGAGAGAGGAAATCGGATCTATGAGCTGAAGATTTTTTTTTTGGAAGATTTGATTTCGACTCGATTTATACGTCCGAACAAGAAAGGGTAAATATGGAATATTCAAAATATAAATTTCATTACATTCACGTGAGTTGGACCAGCGATTCAGAAAATCAGTCCAAATACTTGTTTTTAGACTAGGGGTTAAAACGGGTTAGATGGATGGATTACATGGTAAACGGGTTGTGTATAATGGACTATATAGTAATTCCTAGTTCTTGGAAACGATCTGTGGTTCCGATCGTTGATTACAAAGGTACATAAGAAATCTGGGATTATATGGTCCCAAAAGCTTGTTGATGCTTGGGTGAGAAGCTGTCTAGAATTTGTAGCATCCTTTGTTGCAAACGCGTCTGCTGGTTGGTTTGCCTCTCGATATTGTTATAGGATCTTGCATTTCAAGAATGAACGAAGTTCTTCTATGATGCAGTTGATCAGGGGTTTTGTGTACCAAGGAGATAATTCTCGTCCTTGGAGGATAAACTCAAGTTGTTGAGAGTCTGATTCTAAGATTATACGAGGATATACAATCTCCTTGGCCATCTTCAGTGCAAAATGCATTGCTTTTGTTTCTGCTACAAAAGAGGTACTGATTCCCAGAGGTATGGAGCCTTCTTGGAGAAGAGACCCATGGTGGTCTGTTACAATGAATCCTGCTCCTGCAAAACCTGGGTTTCCTTGTGAGTCTCCATCAATATTTATCTTTGCCCATGTTTCTGGAGGTGCTTCCCAGCTTACTGAAGTAATATATGTGTGTGTCCGTCTATTGTTAAAGTAAGTTGGTGGCAGTAAAGGAGCAAGATGGGCTTTTGGTGAATCTTTCCCGGGTGAATTCTTGTGCCATTGATAAAGCCGACATGACAATGTGTGGTGGTGGGACTATTTTGTTGTTGAATATGACTGCATTTCTGGCAAGCCAGATGCCCCATATGAGGTAACTTTAGAGAGTTTTTATATGAGATGATGGTGGGAAGTGTGGGTTGTTTGTTTGAAAGAGTGAGATGATGGAGGTTGGTGTGGGGTGGGGTGGAGGTGGACACAGGTGGGATAGTTCTGGGTCTCTGCTGATATGGGAGAAAAATTTGTCCCAAGTGTGAACTGCCCTTGTACATGAGAAAAATAAATGTAAATGAGAGTGTGGGTGTGTACGGCAGTGTTGGAACACATTGGTTGTTGCAATCCTCCTAGAGTGTAGTAGTTCCATGGTGGTTAGACCATTATGCATGACTTTCCATACGAGCATCCTGATTTTAGGTTGGTATTTGATTCTCCAGATGAAAGTTGTATTTGGTAGAGCATGTTGTTGCTGATGGATATTGATTGCCGAATAGATTAAGTGGTATCCACTTTTGACTGTGTAACTCCCATTCTTGGAATGATGCCATTGAATCCTATCTGAAGATGAAGGGTTGGGTAGGTGTATCGAGTTTATTACCAGAGATGCAGATTGAGGAAGGATGGAGTTTATTGCCTGGAAGTTCCACTGGTTGGTTAATGTGTCTATCGACGAGCTTACCAGCTGGTTCTCCGGATGTTGTTGTTGGTGGTGTTGGTTGGTGAATGTGGTTAGCGGAAGAGATTGGTGGTTGGGTAGCCAGTTGGTTTCCCAAATGGTTGTTGATTGACCATTTCCAATTTGATGGAAGATTCCAGGATGAAGATATGATGTAGATTTAAGGAGACTTTTCCACAATTTGCTAGCATTAGATGGGGTGTTTGTATTTATGTTGAGAATTTATCTGGAGGGTAAGTATTTTGGCAAGTAGAGCTTGTCCCAAAGGGAGTTTGGATCCTCATGTAGTGCCCAAACTCGTTTGAGGAGGAAAGCCAAGTTGGAGGCTTTACATGCTTATAGAGAGGCATTTGCATTTACTTGTAAGCAGGGCGAAGTAGGTATAAACAAGTAGTGGGAGTTATAATCACTTGTCAAACAACCAAAGCCTATTTTGTAATATTCACACTACAAAAAAAAAATAAATCTAAATTTATCCTTCCCTTCCCGCCGACCACTGTTTGTAACATACTAAAAATCAAATGGCATGTACCAATCTGGACTAACTCGCCAAAATAAATTTTAAAATTGTGATATTCATACTCTAAGGCCAAATGAAATTTATACTTCTTTTACTAAAAATTTATTTTTCACAGAAACTTGAAAAAAAAGATGTGAAAATTATGTAGCAAGCAGTTAGATTTATATCCTCCAGTTTATCCACTTGTTTCAAAAGTTCCCTTAGACTTAGAGGATGTAGAAACCTAGTCATCATTATCTATGGCTATAACTATATAATCAAATAATCAATTTTAAATCATTGATTTAGAAAGAATCTTCAATCGGGGAATACTCCTATAAATTTGGAGATACCTAATAAAACAAAATAGGGATATTTTGAAATAAAATCGATAATCCTTTATCCATATATTTTTATAATGGCTAAACTACCCTTGTACTTTTAATTTATTTTAATTTTAATTTTTTATCTTCTATTTATTTATTATTAGCAGGAAAACATGTGATATCCACATGCTTGTCTTGGGCTCCTTTAACAATATAAACTTTAAAATAATAATAAAAAATTATTTAAAAATAATAAAATATTCTTATTTGTACTCATTGCGTAAATAATCTAAAGAGCTTTCCAAATATATAAATTTTATCAAAATCTGATTTTTATTTTAAAAGATATAAAGATTTAAAATTTTTGAATCTATTTTTAAACAATGTTATTTTTATAAATATATAAAAATATACTTAATATATAATTTTACTCTTGAATATATATATATTAGTATTAATAATGTTGGAAATTATTTTTATAATATCATGGTAAGACTCCTATAGCAAGAATTTAATTAACAAAACACATATAGAAGTCATGGGTCTCCGCCTGGCCTGCCAGGGAAGTCACTAGGCAAGCAGATTCTTCTGGTTGTCACTTTGCTGTTTATGTTGGAGAGAATCAGAAGCGCTTTGTAGTTCCTATATCTATCTTGAATCATCCTTCATTTCAATACTTACTAAGTCGAGCAGAAGAAGAATTTGGGTTCGCACATCGTAAGGGCGGTCTTACTATTCCATGTGATGAAGACACTTTTATTCATCTGACTTGTAATCTAAATAGCTCATGAAGAGAGAAACCAGTAATATACAGATGTGATAGAAAGAAACCTTCTCCCTTCTGAAGTCTGATCACAATGACGATCTGGACAGACTAGTTGGTGGATTTGTCTTAGTTTTGTTGGTTCATAGCAATGATGCGAATGGAGATTATCCCATTCTCAGTAGTTTAATTTGCAACTACTTGGGTTGTGAATGTATGCCTTTAGCATGACAGCTAGCTGTTGTCACCATGTTAAAGCAGCCATTTCAGGCTGCAGCTTTGTGTACGCTTATCTTCATCATTGTTATCAAATTAGTTGTTGGATTACTAGCTCACACTGACAATTATGCACATATTGGTGGTTTTCATACTGGTCTCTTGTTTGGATTTGTTTTGTTGCTCCGACCTCAATTTGGATGGAATCCCGAAACCTTCCAGCCGATGTTAGTATAAAATCAAAATACAAGGGGTACTTAGTGTCATCGGATTGGCTCTTTTGATTGTTAAGTAAAACTCTACTGTTCATATTCTTTTCACTTATGTTTTTCATCGCTTTATATCGAACAATTTCATCCAGATTTCCCTTTCCCAATACGGTGGTTGCAGATTTACGGTGGGACTTGTGATACTGTTTCGAGGGGAAAACGGTAAGGTAATGATCATCATTGCAGTCGGTGTCATTATCTCAGCTACCTGAGAACCTGAAGATGGAAGTGCCACAATTGGTCGATATAGAGATTGCAGAGACACCATTCTCTTCATCCCGTTCTGATCTTATTTCTCTCTTAAATCTCTCGGTTGGTTTCTATTATGTACATGCATACGTAGTTTTATAGCATAGACATAAAAGAATATCGCTTATCATCTATGCATATACCCGTACGTACGATGGTACGAGTAACTGCAGTACAATTCTTTCAGAAACTCCATCCTTGATGCATAAGTCGCTTGTTTCGACCGGAGACCTTCAGTTATTAAAAAAAACAAAACAACTGGCTTCGCCCAGGTTTGAACTGGAGACCTTCAGTGTGTTAGACTGACGTGATAACCAACTACACCACGAAACCCAGGTGGACCTTTCTGGGATTAAATAGAATCTCAAGTATCTTTCATTGAAGGTGGCAACTGTTAGTGTGGAGGTGCTATTATGCTGGTGATAATGGTGACCGCCTGACCATGGACAGTGCATAGCCCTGGTAACAATAACAATTAACAAGAGTTTAAGGCAGTCTATGCCAGAGTAGCTTCCAAGTATCAGTACATGCCACAGTGTGCAGTATATGTTATGGTTTACGACTGTTTCGTGGCTACTGCGAACTGGCGTTTCAAGTCTATCCAATCGGACCGAACCAGAATAAGCCTTTCCTGTGAAGTTGGTATCCTATGTTAAAAATCTTTTGAGTACTTGATGACACCGAAGCCGAGATTTTTAGAAGGGAAAAGCTATCTCATTCCACCAAAAGGCAAAAATCCTAATTTCTCTATTTGCTAAACCCTAGATTTCCTAGTATTTTAGTTTGTAAGCCATCCTCTGATAATCCTTGTTTTCACAACTACAATTTGTTATCATGGAATATTTCAACAGTCCCCAGTAGAAATCACATTAGACATATTAACTCGTTTACCAACTGAATCACTTCTTGAATGCAAATCAGTAAGCAAAACCTGGAGAAGTCTTCTTCGTCATCCATCGTTTCCTCAAATGCACTTCCGTCGTCTCTCAAATCCTGATTCTGCTGATTCCGGTAAGTTGAGTTTTCTTGCTTTGACTCGCGGTGAGATTGGGAATGGAAAACTTCACTATTTTGAATATAAGGAAAATCATGAGTCAACACCGATTGAGAGAATAAGAAGGATTAATTTTTAGCCTTCCTTTTAGGGGTACTAAATTTATTGATTCGTGTAATGGTTTGATCTGCCTTACTGGATATCCACCTTATCCAGCACCACCTATTGGATCTGTTTGTATTTGTAACCCTATTACAAGAGAATATGTTATGCTTCCTCAAATTAGAATAGTTTGTGATATTTGGGTGACAGGATTTGGTTATGTTTCTTCAACAAATTAGTACAAAGTTGTAGGAGTATATTATACTCGGAAGGCAGAGTTTCTTGAAGTCTACATATACACTCTAGGCAGTGGAAATGGATGGAGAAACCTTGGTTTCAGTACTGAATACAATCCATGTCCTTTGCACCGAGGTATCTTTGCCAATGGAGCTCTTTATTGGTTGGGCAGTAATTTAGAAATGATCGTGACCTTCGATTTGGCTGAGGAAAAGTTTTGTGAACATCTTTCACCACCTCCTTTGCGCGTAGGCTATAATTGGGATTGTACTAGAATAGGGGTTTTGGATGGATTATTGTGGTTGGGTATCAAAGAAGAAGACGAATGTTATGACATATCGCAATTGAAAAACAAGAATGATAACCGTGACATGAAAGAGCAAGGGGAACATCAGTCATTGGGTTGGAGTAAAAAGTTTAGGATTGACGAAAGCCCATTGTTAGCTATTACAAAAAGTGACTGTGTTTTGACTTACATTGATAATTATCTCAATATTTATGACCCAAAAGCTTCAACCATGGACACGCTTGTGGATTTCAAGGAACAATTTTGTCAAGTATTTCCCCACAAGAACACCTTAATCTCGTTGAAAGAATTAGGGGAAGAAGATACAAAGGTAATGGAGTCAGTTGAAACTAAGGGGACTTGATTAGCCTTTCAACCATCTGTAAGAGGAGGAGATCCCTGGATATATACTTATGAACTGGTAATCTTTGTTAAGTTTCTGAAGCAATATTTGTATCATTCTATAGACTTACTAGTTTCATTTTGAAATTGGATAACAAGTAACCTTTGTTGCCTGAATGCTAATTGATATTGTTATGTGATATATAAGAAAACTTTTACTCTGTCTTTAATATTGATCCAACTTTATGGGACTGTTTTTATGTCGGGTTAAGCTATATTTCTTTGTAAAGTGCATTTTGTTAGTATTTCAATGTATGATGTACAAACTTCTTGCTATAGTTTGCCAAGTAGGTTTTGATGGCATGCTGAAGTTATTTAGTTTTGTAGTTATCCAGCATTACTTGTATTCATGTAGCCAGCTGAGGTGCTTGGACTTGTGTCGATCCTACCCATATACAGTTCTGGTGTATTGATTCAGGGATTCAACATAGGTGTAGTTGTTTCTATTTCATGCCTCAGTTTCATGTTCATTTCTTGATTTCTTAATGATATTCTTTGTTGATAAATTTTTATCTGGTGCTAATAGGCGCAGGCAGAGTTGGATATGTGAGAACAGGTGCCTTTATGGGTCGTAAGACATTAAGTCTAGTGTGTCTGCGTCTAATTCATCATCCAGTACTAACACATCAGAGCAAGAAAATTCTGATGAACTCGAAGAAGACGGTAATGAACTACGTGAAGCTGAAGCTTCCTTAGTTACCAATGTAATCTCTCAACTTATAGGTAAGTTTCTTGAGGCACAAAATTTAAACAAATAATATCTATCTTCTACGTTGTTGAGAAAAGTCTGTAATTGCATCTTTTATTGCAGATATGAAGCTGTGTATGAAAAGAAGCTTCCTGAATCTATACTTGGGGAAACGTTCTTGGAAGCCTACCTTGACCACCACCACGACGATCAAGGTGGTTTTTTATCTTCCATCGGTCCTTGTTCATCTGGAGGATTGTCTTAGAAAGATAATGTCGTTTTCAAGATCATTTGTTGGTCCATGATGGGATTGTGAAGCAAAGATGTAGCAAAGTGGAACATGGGAGCTGCAGGGCTGTCGGATTATGTGAGGTGTGGCTAATCGTGGTTGAATTTCTCAAGCTGTCCGTTTAGAGTCTTGCATTGTCTGGAGTTGCATGAAGATTGCCGCAACCTTGGTAGTCTCCCTGGATCAGAGGATATACAAGGGTTCCCAATTGACTTTTACGGAATAGATTCTAGAAACCAGCCTGAGCCATGTCTTAGGTTTTAAATGACTCATCTATCTAGGAGAGGTAAGAATTGCAATCTTTAATGTGGAAAAACAACAGCTATTGATCACAAGCATAGTTATGTGGTTAAAGCACCAGCCAGATATCCAATCAATGAGAACTTCCATGTCAAGTTTAGTTGTTATATTTGCCTCTTGGAGAAATCGTTTTGCCTTATCTTGTTATTGAGCATCTTTTGGACACAAGCTTTGATGAGCTTAAGACTTTCTCTAGGCATTGTAGTGACCTTTACTGGATAGGAGATATGTTTAAGGTGTTCTTCTTTTACCCCCAAAGTTCATGCATTTTTAAGCAGGAGTCTACAATTAAAACTTATTTTGAAAAAAAAAATTCACACTATTTGAAGTTTCAAATTACAAGCAACTCAAATCTGAATAAGAAGGATAGATCTTCCCTTGGCATCTCGAGGCATCGCCATTGAAACTTCCATACAAGAAATAATCTGACCAAATTTCTAATTCATATTTTATTTGATTTTCAGGTTTTTAAAGCACTACTACCAGCTGTATCATCTAATGGCCAATTTTTTCGATCTTGGAGAACTCATGTACCAGGTACCTATGCAGGTTTAAGCTCCTAGCTCTATGCAGTTAAACTTTCTGTAGTTCCAAATTGTGTTTCTAACGAGTGGCACCCACTACTAGTTTAGATTTGTGGACCTAATATTTTTCTTATTCCCTACTAAATTTGCAGTGTCACTGCAGTAATAGTTCTTGTGGACTTGGATCTGATGGAACGGATAGGCTAGCAAAATTGGTGCAGGAAATGCAACAGTGTTAAGTGTTTAAATCTGAAAATGGAACTTTGTTCGAAGCGAAGATTACTGGTGGCGGCTCCATTGGCTCTGTTTGCATGGTTGGAAGAATCTGTCTATGAAGCAGTGTGCAAGATTCTAGAGGTAACTTTCTGAAACCTCAGTTAGGGAACAAAACATATACGGCTGATTGAAAGTTTAAGACCTGATTTGTTTCAGAAATGCGGTAGGTTTCATTGTGCTTAAAACATGGGCTACAAGCAATATTGTAGACCAACTTAGCAACACTGTAAAATTTGTCAACAGTTTTTGGATTTAAAGCCAACTTGTTTTAGATAGTAAAGATATATACATAATCTATCCCTTTTGTTTTTTTGCTTTACCTAGTTGAAAAGTCCAACATTGCAAAATCTAATGGTCACCTGACTTGTCCGTCCAAATTGCTTTTCTTTTATCACATTTATGTATGTCGCCTTCAAATACGTAACTAATATCTAATATTAGTTATTCTATTTCCGGGTACATAGTTGATCCGATTCATGAATTTGCAGGTTCAGCAAAAGTACAAAGCCGCCACAGGATCTATGCCATTTGTTTTCAAAGGTTCTTTCCAGATGCCAGAGAGTTTTGATATCTGAATATTCGTCGCCGTTTTCTTTGATAGTAAGAGGCACTTTAAAATTTTGTTTCAGAGTTTACTATTCTTTCTTAGTCATTAAGATCCTTTTTTTAATTAGAGTAGCCAACCTTAATAAGAACGAGCAACGACCTACATGATTGATTAGTTTAATTATTACCTCTTAATGTGAAAAGGATTGCGATATTAAGCAACTTCCAATCCATATATCTGTACTCAAGTTCTTTGTTCACATCACATTCATCTGTGTATTCCTTATGCACTAGGTATGCAGCAGATATAGTTGACTTCAGCAGACAATCCTGGTTAAGTTATGTAGCTCACTGTGAGCCTATGACAAGCAGGAAAACTCAAAACTGTATCTATTTCTTCTTCTTTGACTCTCTAACTGATTCTCTGGTTCTGTCATTAGAGCATGGCTTTCGGGTCTCTTGAGTTCACTGTTCGAAAACGAGAACCTGAACTAATAAATTCAGCTAAACCCACACCTTATGAATATGAATACTTGTAAGACATTGATGATCGAAATGGTCTGCGCTCCAATACACCTACTGTTCATTTCTGTCAAAACAAGAGGAATATTTCTATGGCTAGTACTTGCAAGACAGATGACATAGTGGGTGTCATTTAGAAGGCATTAGCAAATACACTTGTTTTTTACTACCCATTTGTGGGTAGGCTTGGAGAAGCTCCTGGAGGTAAGCTACTTGTGGAATGGTCTGGTCAGGGTGTATTGTTTGTCGATGCTGATGCTAGTCTCAATCTATTATTAGGTGGTGATTTTCTAAAACCTCCATTTCCGTATTTAGAACAACTGCTTCCTCTGATCCTGGCAATATCATTTGTTGCCCAATATTAATCATACAGATTAGATGGTTGACAACTTTACATAGATATTGTGTGATGGTAAAGTAAAATTTGTAGTGCAACAACTAATACCCATTCTGATTTCGAATGGTCACAGTTGACTCGTCTTTTGTGCGGAGGGTCCATCGTTGGTTTTGGCCACAACCGTACTATTTCTGACGCTCAAGGTTTACACCAATTGAAGAGAGCTCTAGCTGAAATTGATCGAGGAGAACGCTCTCCATCTCTGTCCAGTCTGGAAAAAACACTTGCTCAATGCTCGATACCCTCCACTAGTCACAGTTGCACATCGAGAGTATGATGTTATACCGAATGATATAGACAGACATCCAGCTCTTGATGACATGGTCCAACATTCCTTTTTCGGCCCTAAAGAATTGGCAGCTCTGAGACTGCATGTACCTCCTCATCTTCAAGCGTGCACCACTTTTGAGTTGCTCACAGCCTGGTTATGGAGATTTGAGACGTGTGGAGAAGTAGTATACAGTAGGCAAACAATAGGTATTAATCCAACTTTAAATCATTGGATGTCAAGCTCGTATATGTCCTACACGAATAACATAGGAGCCAAAGGTAGTCTAGCACCAGTTTGTTAGCAGATTCTTGCCATAAAGAAGTTTGTTATTTTTTTTTTTTTTGATCTTTCAAAGAGAATAAAATTAAAAGCACACAAGCCGTTTACGGGAGTAGACAGCCAACAAAGAGCAAAAAAGCCAAACAAAAACAAAAACAAATATAAAAAAGCTAAAGAAAAGAGGTTTCTAGATATCAACAAAGGAAGATACCATTTGTGAATCCTAACAATCCGAGAGCAACTTGCAGACCACAAAGAGTGATAATTGTCTATTGTCAATTATCCAACTCGTCAACATCTTCGATAATTAAATCATCGTGGTTTTTTGCGAGATCCCTAAACATTTCTTCCCGATTAGTTTGTATAGGTGGAAATTCTAAGCCCCATAAAGAACCAAGCTCGACGAGTTTATCTGCCGAGACTTTATTAGGAGCCTTAGATTTAGGAGGCTTTTTCTTTTTTGTGCTTGAAAGGGAACCATTTGGGAACCTACCTTTGCCTTTGCATTTCATGCTCAATTTCATACCAATTCCTGCAATTGATTTGGACGATGACGGCTCTGCGATGCTTACTTTTGAGTCTTTCAGAACTAACTGAGAAGTGGCTATCTCCCCTTCTTCTTCTTCTTCTTCTTCTAAATCATGAAACTTGTTATGGGATTCAAAACCAGGGGGGATGGCAGGATCACCTTCCACGACCGGTTGATCATTTTCAGGAGTAGTATACGGGTTCGCTTAATGAATCTGTAAGTGCTTTCCTTTTTTCTTTTTGCCTGCGTCTTTCTTTCTTTTAAAAGTAATCCACTCACCAAGAACCTTTTCTTCTCCAATTACCCTCTCACCATTCACACTCTTATATTCAGATTCTCCGTCAGGATTTTCACAATTATCAACTGTAGGAGAGTCTTCAACAGTCATCTCATTAACCCCATTGTTAGATCTGAAAGTTGTCTCTTCTGTCGTTTCCCTTTCCACAACCTCATTTCCTTATACCTGCATATTTTCATTTATAATGGTATCTACTCCAGAGCCATTTACTCCAATCATTTCCCCAAATCCATCCAAATCTTTCACCACACCAGTGCTTTCTTTAGCATTCTCTTTCAATGCCTCAGTGCTTTCTTTAGCATTCTCTTTTGGTTTAGGCATCCAAACTTTCTTGCTAGCCTTAGGACATTTAGCACTTGAGTGGCCAAATGTAGCACAATTCTTACAACTTGAAGGTTTCCAAGTATATTCAATTGAAACCTTAAATTCTTTGCCTTCATATACAACAGGAATAAAAGAAGGGAATGCACTATCCGCCTCCATTTCGACACATACTCTAACATAACTCATTCTGGTTCTAGCCAGAGTATGGTGATCAGCAAATAATGGGACTCCAACTACACTAGTAATCATACTTAGCCCCTTAGCATTCCGTAAGTGAGTTGGAACATTCCTCAAGTTCATCCATACAGGTACTGATTTCATTTCATGAATGTCTTGCTCAATAAAAACCTTCCATGGACGAATTAAAAATAGTCTGCTTGAAATAGTGATTGACCCTAATTCCATGGCAGTAACTCTATCTTCCTCTAACTCAAACTCAAAGATGAACATCAGTTCTTCATGAAGAGTCAATTTAAAAGCCCCTTTAAGCTTCCATGCTTGTTCCATTGTTTCTTTCACTTGGTGAAAAGGTAGTCTACTGCCCACAAAAAACCCAACTGGAAATTTGCCGCACACCCTAAGTTCATCAACTAAATCAGAGGAAGAGATGATGGATTTCAACTTACCATTCATTGAATGAGGTTTATGAAAAGACAATTTGCAGGTAGTAGAATCCAACCTGCTGCCTCCATCATTGTATCCCCAAAAAGAGATCTCCATTTTCCATTTTTATGTTTTTCTGAAATCTCAATCGAATCTCCAATCACACCAGCTCGATCCTTGTTGACTCCAACATAGACTCCCCCACTAACAGTAAGAACACCATTTGCTCCAGCAGAGGGAGGATTTGAGTTCAAAAGAGGAAAATCCTTCATCCCAAAAATAGTCCCTGTATCCATCACAAACAGAAACCATTCATGCCCAGACCTCAGAAAGAAAAGAGGAGTCTAGAGCAAGAAGAATCATTTGTACAATAGATTATATAGATTTAATTTTAGATTTCAGGGGAAAAATTCGGTTTCTAGGGTTACGAAAATTAGGGTTTATACTAATGGATCGAGATTTCTGATTCTAGGGTTTTGATAAGAATCAAAACGTGATTGATTAGTGGTTTGGATTTAAGTTTTTGATGTAAAAATCTTATGAGATTTCAACATTTCAATGAAAAACAGGAAGAAGCTTTTTTTCTCCAAAGGAAGAGAGAGAGGCTCTTGGATCTTTCAGTTTTCTTTTTAGCAACAATTCCTTCTTCTAAGGAAGAAAGAGAGGCTCTCAATGTTAAACCTTAGGGCAACCACAATGGGGCGATCAAACCCATCGATCAAATGACTAAAAATTTGATCGATGGTCAGCAACAAAAACAGCGGTGGATAGTCAGGCGGTATCCTAGGACCGCGCTTGAGAAGAAGCGAAATTGTAGAAGCTCGCTCACAAAATAGTCAAGCGGTATCCTAGGACCGGGCTTGGAATCAGGCGGTATCCTAGGACCGGACTTGGAAACTTCGCTTGAGATGGCGGAATCCTACCTCTTCGCCCGTAAAAATGAGCGGGATGCTGGAGTCTCGCTTGAGACCAGGCGATGGTCTAGGAAACCGCCCGACTATATTTTTCGTCGTCGACCTTTCGATTAGATATAGTCGACTACAGTAAAAACCGTCGATTATATACTAAATATAATCGACGGTTGGGGAAGAATTTGGGCGACCATCGATCAAAAATCATCTTTGATCGACGATTTGATCGTGCATTGTGGTTGCCCTTAGGAATATTAAAAAAAAGTTTGTTATTGAGATTGAAAGTACGATGAATAAAAATCCAACTGTTCAAGCCATTGAGCCGGATATTCTAAGTATTTAAATTTACAAGCTAGTGACTTCTAAATCCACCGAGGAATCTCAGTCCAAACCTGAGATAATTTTTTTAGATGTTTTACAAAAATATTTTTAGCCCCCCAAAATAACTCGATCTCTTGAGTTGTCTACACTATGAATGGGCCATATTTCTTCATTTTAGTTTCGTTTTCCTAATCGATAAGTGTTGGTGGCAGCATTGACTACTGTGGTGTGAAATGAACCTCGTTAAAAAACAGTTCCGTAAGCTTGCAATCTTGTGGTTGGAATATTAACTTTCAATCAAACAGATTATTTACAAAAATATTGCTATGTTCAGACGATAAATTGATCTGAAACCCAGTAAATAGGAAAATATCATTATATATAACAGAGTCACAGACATCAAAATAACAAAATTATTCAAAAAGAATAAAAATTTGAAACTATACCGACTGACGGATACTTATATAGGCAAATCTCAGTTATATCTTGCTCCGAAAGTTCTTCAAGGGTTCAACACCAAACGTCTCAAACTGAGTTGGGGATAATCTTTTTGCTCATCCCCTACAAATGTGTACCCGAGTTAACTGAAACTGGACTCACCACATAAGCCTCCATCTGCAAGATATTCTTCATGTATTCATACCCACTTCTATTTTGAAGTCTTTTCTTTTCATCCAAGTGGGTTCTCACAACATCAACCACCCCATCCTGATCATATACCTCAAATAGGATTTCTCCATTTCTTATAAAAACAGCTCTCCTTATGTATCGACATGATGGAATACCCATTGTCATGAGTTCTGGATAGTCAATTTTGAACACTTTAGACCAACTCTCTCCCCCTCCATAATCTTTCATCTGCCATATCTCAATTTTAGCATTAGAAACACTGCATAGCAAGCAAAAGCAACCTCTTAACACATGAACAAATTTATAATCGAAATCGTCCATATGCTCAGGCTGTGGTATTTCTTTGAATACCCCGTCTTCCATATCCATAGAAATTAAAACTCGTGGTTGAGACTCGTCAGCCGTACGCGACCTTGCTAACCAGTGGAGAGCTCCATCTAGAAACACCCCAAACTCTCCTCTAGAAAATTGATAAGGTGCAGGAATCATATGTTTTCCATGAATCTGAATCTAACTTATACGTCTGAACTTCAGAAACATCCATCATAAAAATTATTTTTTTTCTACGCCAAAAAAAAATTTTCATCACATTTTTTTTCACCAAATAAATATGAAGAATTTTTCTTTTGTAACTCTCGCTCAACTTAACTCTCTGCCCTAATTCTGATACCATGTTAAAATTCTACTATAATACAGAGAGGAGTGAGAGAGAAAAATTGAAACACTAAAATTAAGATCTACATTGATAATCTTCTGCATAGTTTTTTAGATTAACATAAAAGCCTTTAAATAGGCATTACAAGAATATTTTTACAAACTCATTAAACTAAAACTCCTACTATTAAGTCATTATTCTACTAACTCCTGATTAATAGAAATTATTCTCACCTCAAAATAATTAGACCAAATCAAACCTAAATCCTAAACGTTTTTGGATTATAATTTCAACAAGAACATGGTTAAGAAAGATTATTATTAGTAAAAAAAACAGTGACGTACAAAGATGGCGTGAGAGAAAGCATGTACTCAAATATTTCATTTCTTACATTCACCTTTTACATCAGACCCTATTGGGGTATATATATACGATTACAAACTAAAGGATTAGTATCACAGTTTAGGTAACACCTGTCCATACAATGTGTCATTTACATACATTGACTATAAGAGTTGGTGTCGATAATTATCTGCTGGAACATTCGGGTGGTCAGCCACTGACCAGGGTTACACAACAAAACTGTTTTTTTTATCTTTAACTCTCTAACTGTTCCTCTGGTTCTGTCATTGGAGCATGGCTTTCTCGGCTCTTGAGTTCACCGTTCGAAGAAGGAACTAATAGTTTCAGCTAAACCCACACCTTATGAATTTAAATACTTGTCAGACATTCATGATCGAAAAGGTCTTCGCTTTCATACGGCTACTATTCATTTTTATCGAAACAAGAGGGATATTTCTATGGCTAGTACTTGCAAGACAGATGACATAGTGGGTGTTATTAAGAAGGCATTAGCAGATACACTTGTTTTTTGCTACCCATTTGCAGGTAGGCTGAGAGAAGCTCCTGGAGGTAAGCTACTTGTGGAATGCACTGGTCAAGGTGTATTGTTTGTCGAGGCTGATGCGGATGTTAGTCTCAATCGGGTGGTGATATCCTAAAACCTCAATTTCCTTGTTTGGAACAACTTCTTTATGTCCAATCGGATTCTGACGATATCCTTCATTGCCTTTTATTAATTATACAGGTAAGATGGTCAACAACTTGGACATAGATATTGTTTGATGGCAAAGTAAATTTGTGGTGTAACAACTAACACCCATTCTGATTTTGAATGATTACAGGTGACTCGGCTTGTGTGCGGAGGGTTCATCGTTGGTTTTTGCAATAACCATACTATTTGTGATGCTCAAGGTTTACACCAATTCAAGACAGCTCTAGCTGAAATCGCTCGAGGCGAAGTCTCTCCATCTATTCTTCCGGTTTGGGAAAGACAATTACTCAATGCTCGAGACCCACCACAAGTCATGTTTGCACATTGAGAGTTTGATGTTATATCAAATTATGAAGAAAAACTTCCGTCCCTTGGTGACATGGTTCAACATTCCTTCCTTTTTGGCCCCAATGAATTGGCAGCTCTAAGACAACATGTACCTCCTCACCTGCAAGCATGCACCACTTTTGAGTTCCTCACAGCGTGGTTGTGGAGATGTACAATTGCAACTGGATATGATCCTAAGGAAGAAGTACGTGTGGCAATCGCCGTTAATACACGTGGGAAATTTCATTCGCCATTACCAACAGGATTTTACGGGAACGCAGTTGCATATCCTGTGGCGGTATCAACAACAAGAAGTTGATTCAAAGTCCCTTGAGTTTCGCATTGGAGTTGGTGAAGAAAGCGAAGGATGAAATGAATGAACATTAGATTACATCAACAGCGGATCTTATGCAAACCAAACGGCGACCTATCATTTCTCCGGTGCAGACCTATTTTGTGACAGATTTAAGACGTGTGTGGAATGCTGATGAGGTTGGTTTTGGGTGCGGAGAAGCAGTGTACGGTGGGCAAGCAATAGGTAATGATCCAAATTTAACTCATTGGATGTCAAGTTATTATATATCCTACCAGTGACGGATCCAGGAATGTGAGCCTGGAAGGATCCAGGAATGTGAGCCTGGAAGGATAAATATTAGAGCTAATTTTAACGGTGTTGTACGGAATAGCGGTTGAAGGTCGCCCTAATTATTTAAGGGTTACATATTTTTTGACATCAAAAAGCACCATTAAAGTACCAAAAAATTGTTAAATTGGTTTAACTAGAAATTAGTTTAGTAATATTTGAATTTGAAAGTGAAATGAAACCAAAATACTTCCATCATTGAGCTGGAAACAAAAGCAAACCGTTTATGTTTCGGTGAGATGAAAGTTTCCATATCTTTGTACTTCTATTTTTAAGTAAAGCTTGTATCCCAAGCAAATTATAGTATGTTAGAATTGGGTCATAGTATGTTAGAATTGGGTCGATAAAGATGGTACACCAAAATAATTGATTGACGAGCCGTATAAAGTAGGAAAATCTTAAAGTACATTTTTATAATTTTTCTTTTTTTGGGTCTATTATTTTAAATTATTACGATTAGATAAAGATAGATTTTATATTGTAAATAGCTCCTCTTTTAATAATAAAAGGACACAATCCAGTGGATTGGACTAAATCCAGTGGATTGGAACTGCTAATTCACTGCTACTCAAGGTGGATACAAAGTTATTTACCGATCGTGGCTTTCTATCTTCCATTTGAATGTAGACGGTGACTCTCCCTCTTATTAAAGGAAAGGGAAAGAAGACCTGGTTGAGTAAGAAGTCGAGTGCATTTAATTTTTACTCCTTTCGTACCATTTTAGATGAAGGAAAATGGTTTTTTAAGTCCTAATTTATCTCTGCATTAAAATCAGACACTAGAAATAACGAATAAAAAACTAAAAAATTTAAATATTTTAAAATTTAAAATATAGGATATACGTGGAAAAAATTTAGTCTCTTATTTTTTTTAATATACGTAAAAATAGTTAAACTTTTAACTAAACTGGGACAAAGAGAATCAACTTTTCTTGATCTTAGCGGATGTGTCTGCATAGAATAAATTATCTCTTTCCCTTGATTGTATATTTGCTTAGTGGAGATTATGTTGATCGTAATTATTCAATGACCATGTAAAGCTTATAGAGGAGTCATATTTTTTGCCAAGAAGAAACGATCAAGACTATATATATGGTTTGGTTACTTTATGTTATCTTGTTCTAAAAGTTAACAAAAGTTTTCTTTTAGAACCTACCTGATTTTAGGTTCTAAAAGTTTTAATTAATATCTTTTTGTATCGAATCTAATAAATTAACAAAAATTTCGAGTGGGACGGTATAAATACCGTCCCTCACAGATCTCTAAATGGTGGAGTCTAAAAGTGTTCTCGATAGTTTCAAGTAGACAAAATCTATTCTATATGAGGACACGGTTTTTGAGTAGTTTATTTGGACGGTCTGTTAAGAATCATTAATAAATTAAGGGTCATTTACAGAATGGTCATGTTCTCCTAATTGGTTTTATAAAATGGTCATAACTTTAATTAGTATTTATAAAATGATTTTTTTCATCCGATTTGACACTTTTAAAGAAAACGGTGTTATATTTTTCCCAAATAACCTCCCTCATTTAACTTAAGTGGTTGATGTGGTGGCAATAAAGTGGTGGCAGTGGAGACTTCGTTAGACCCCGGAGGAGAAACGGTGAACCCTTTGAGTGAGTGTCATGTAACGATTTTGAATCGGGCTGGAATTCACTAAACACTAGAGGGGAAGCGGTGAATCCTAGAGGGTGAATGCCCTATAACGATATTGAACCCAATGTTTAGGGACAATTAGGTAATTGCAGCGTCAAAGTTATCTATGAATAGTGATATAACTCTCCAGTTAGCTCAAGTGTCACTCTCTTACAAAGATTTTATCACAGTAGGACTTTTTTATGAACCGATTCCTAATTGTGTGACTGTTTTTGACAATACCCATAAAATAAACTCCTAACCACCAACCTAGCAAATTCAAATTGGTATTTTAACCCTTAAGTAATATATATGGATAACAGGTATTAAGGTTTACTTCATTACAACGCTAAATTGTCTCAGTCCACCAAAAAAAATAATCAATCATCCCCGAAAATGATTGGACAGTGAAACCCATCCTCATGGCGCCAATCTTTGTTTTTTCGGCGAGTAAACCCAATTCCTTTAGTGCAACCACAGTCATGAGAGTATGTCAAACGACCAAAGAGTAAAATTGTCTCAATCTACCAAAAAAAATAATCAATCATTCCCGAAAATGATTGCACAGTGAAACCCATCCTCATAGCGCCAATCATTGTTCTTTCGGCGAGTAAACCCAATTCCTTTAGTGCAACCACAGTCATGAGAGTATATCAAACGACCAAAGAGTAAAAAATTTACTCTTTGGTTCGCCTCAAACGCAACGGGTGCAGAAGTAAATTTGATCGGGCGGTTGTCTAAGGTAGCGCCTGGAGTTGGGCGCACGGCTAGATAAACGTCTGTTGAAATGGGCGTAGGCCTATGAATACGTTTTGGTAGGGCGTAAATTTGGTGAACGTTCGATGAGAGGCGTAACCCAAAAGAACGCCTGATGATAGACACACCCCTAGATACACGCCCCAGAGACAGACGCTCTCTTAGCCAAACGCCTGATGGGGATGAATCATAGCCAAACACCCGTAATTTTTCTAACACGTGCAGTTGATACGTGTTTCAGCTGAGACGGGCGCACGCTTAGTCATCCGCCTGGTTTATCAGGCGCTTCCCTAGCCGAATGCGCTTCTCACCAGGAGGACAGCTGGGTGAGCGCCTGATGGGGCGTTCTCTTGGTTACCCGCACAACTCTCTTCTCCCACTCCTCACTTTCGTTTTCCCCTGAAGCCTTCACAAACACAAACACAGACGCACTCCAAACCAGCCGCCTACCATTCAACCCACTTCTCACTTCAATTCAAGCTCAACCTCTTTTCAAATTAGCAAAAACTTGGCAGATTTAATACAAGTAATCTAAAGATTAGGATTATTTCAAAGCAAACAAGGAAATAAATTTAAACTTTGATATAAATTGTAATTGATTTCATAGGTTTAGATTATGATTTAGGTTAATGTTTTGTTAATTAAATTTGTATATATATGTTTAAAGATTAAACATATGATTATGAAATAGACATATTAGGTTTTAGAAATTGTAATTTTGGAATTGCGTATATTTCTAGGGTTTATTTCTACGGTTTATGGAAGTTATGAATTGGGTATAAAAATTGATGAGAATTTGTTGAATTGAAGTTAGAATTGATTAAGTTGTTGGTTAATTTGAGTTGGACTATTTTCTGAATCATGAATTTTATAATTTGGTTGATTTTTGTATGTTGGTACATTTGATTATCTAATTAGATAATTACTTTTGTAATGATGAAATTATTACTTTTGTGGATTTATTGATTAATGTAGAGTTTTATATTTGTGCATTGTGCGGATTAATCTTGATTTTGAAACTTGCATGTACTGTTTGCACATATTGAGCAATGTGACGTCGAGATTCGTTGGTCGAAAAAAGAGGAACAAGAAAGTTAAAATTGTTGAGGATCCAGAAGTAAACCCTAGTACTGAAGAAATGGTCGATGTTCCCGGGTTGTCGAATTATACTGTTGTGGAAGACGCTCAGGGTCACGCGCGACCAATATTACATATTCAACCGATACAAAATTCAAGTATTTACATCGTGGTTCCCTTAAATCGGTCATTCAGACCTATGCGGGTATTACTAAACACAGCCCAGGGGTAAAATACATTATTGAAAAGGCAGGATGTGACCGTTTTCTTACCATGGATGTAGTAGATTCGTCACATGCATTGATTGACTACAATGTTGAGCGTTTTTGGGATACCACGAACACTTTTCACTTCTCATTTGGTGAGATTGGGTTCATACCGCTTGATTGGGTAATGATGACAGGATTAAGTATTAGTATTCGTAGTGTTGTTCCATATGACTCGGCGAAGTACCAATTTGAATATGTCCGGGCGCATGTTTTTCCTGAAATTAAAGATAGTGAGGTTTGTAAAAGAGAACATATTCCCAACCAGTGGGTTTCAGATGCAATTACGGTTGTATTTTTGAGCACATATTTTGATCCAGGAACGTTGGTTGCGGCTAACGATGATGGCATACTTGCTGATAGAGTGGCCAGAGCCTTTTGTGTGTGTGTTTTGGATCAATTTTTCTTTTCAAATGCAAAAAACTATATTGATGATGGATGGTTAGATGCTTTTG
The DNA here is from genome assembly GCA_023531435.1 of Papaver californicum. Taxonomy (NCBI): domain Eukaryota; kingdom Viridiplantae; phylum Streptophyta; class Magnoliopsida; order Ranunculales; family Papaveraceae; genus Papaver; species Papaver californicum. The sequence goes on from JAJJMC010018784.1 coordinate 111,271, forward strand.
AGGATCTAAATGCCGTTTCCAATTATGACTGGGGTAGTGTTGCTTTTGCGAAATTGTATTCTGGACTCGCCGCATCTGGCAGGGGACAAAAGGGAGTGAAAGTATTGTGCTGGAGGCGGTGGTGTCATATGATCTCTGGTTTTGGCATGTCTTTTTTGGTATGCCTGGTTCTAACAATGATATTAATGTGATGAAGCGTTCTTATATTTTTAAAAAGCTTATCAACGGGAAAGCACCCCCTGTGAACTTTGTTTTCAACGGACATCAATATGATATGGGGTATTACCTTGATGATGGAATATACCCAGATATTGCTACTACTGTGATGTCTATTAAACATCCAGATTCCCAGAAGAAACAAAAAATTTCAGCAATGGAAGAGGGTTTCCGAAAAGATGTAGAGCGAGCCTTTGGGGTACTGCGAAATCGATTCGCCATCGTCCAGCAACCTACAAGAATGTGGAATCCAGACGTACTTTCATATATCATGAAAAATGTTATCATTTTACATAATATGATAGTGGAGGATGAGCGTTTACTTGGTGATTGGCCACATGAATATGATCAACGCAGCCACCATGCACCGGTAAATATTTCGAGACATAATACTTCTGAAATTTCGAGAATGACAGGTGAGCAACACCGACGTGCAATACACAATAAAGATACTGATATTCGTTTGCGAAATGATTTGATCGAACATTTATGGTCAGATTTTGGTGAGGAATAAGAATTTCTAAATCATGCGGATAGGTTTTGAGGGTAAATCTCTTGTAAACCCGCCCGAGACACCACTCGGCCGCTAGGGGCACCTAGGGGTTTAAAGGCTTGCTGCACATGCTGAGTGCAGCTGCGATGCCTGCGAAAGTGAGTTTAGGTCTACTTTTTAGCTCATGTATTATCTTTGTATTAGTTATTTGAAATGTGAAAGGTGTGGTTTTGAAATTGGAACGAAATGTATAAATTCATTTATAGGTATATCAAAATACAAACAAAAATATAGTCGTTGATCAACGTTAATAAAACTCAACGACTACCTGGATAGGCGCTCCCCCAGAGTAACGCCCCCCAAACAGGCGTAGCCATAGACGCACGCTTAGAAGTAAGCTTAGAACCAGGCAGAGCCATATACGCACGCTTGAAGTAGGCGGAGCTATAGACAGACGTCCACACTTAGGCGGAGACGTAAACAGACGCTTTATTTTGACGTTGATGTGGTTAACGCCTCTCATTGGGCGTGCTCCTACCATAACGCTTCGATGCATGCAACGTTGGGTGAACGCTTCATCATGCGTATTTTGGTTCACGCCGATAAATGAAACGTAAGTCTAGCGCAACGCTTAGCACGAGATGGTGACCTAGCTACACATTCGAATATAACCTCGTTTGGTCCAGTACTCGGACCATTTTTAATCCTGAACAGTGCCGAAAGTGGACCAAAGACCACTTATACTCACCCCACTAATCTTCAATTAGGACGGACCAAAGACCAAATATAGATTTGGTCTGTCATTTTGTCGAATAACCGTGGTTGCTCTTAGGAACAATAATGGCCTATTTGAATGACAACATGAAAATGCAGCAGTGTTCTTTAATTAGGCTCGATTGTTGTTGCTGTCGCTTTTGTTTGGCTGCAATGTCTGGAGTTTGTTCTTTTGGAAATTATATATAAAGAGGATCTTCCATCAAAATTTCTGAAAAGAGCTGAATGGTTCTAGTAGGCAGCTTTCTGTCAAGGAACCCTATGGTCCCCATCCTCTTAACAAATACGATCTTAAACATGATTCTACTAAATCAATGGATAAAATTAGGAACTGTGTCGTACAACTACAAGGGGACTTTCCTATGCTCTACCCTTAAATTGTAGGGCATGAAGTCTACACTTACTGAAGAATGCTTTCAGAGAGCTAATATATTTGGTGTTAGGAAAATCCAAACACAGAGATTGTGCTTTGAATATTTTTTTTGTTTTTTCGCTTTATTAATTGATCACTCAATCAAACTTTGTGTATATTCTACCCACAAAATCATTTCAAGCTGATATCTGTTTCTCATTTCTTTCATATTTTCCTTATGTAGCATTGGCCTCTCAAAATATGTATTTAGACAACAATGTACCTCCTCCCTAATTATGTGGTGTAATGTTGGCTTGCTATGCACAAAATAACAAATGGTAAGATATTGTAGGGTTACACAAAATCTAAGAGGATTCAGATGATTGAGAGATACCTGCAAGGTTCTCTGATGGAGTTATCACGTTTTATTTTTTGCATTATTATTAATCGAGAGATTTTGAAAGTTTTCTCATTTTGGGTTTTCTCAAGGTATATGAATGGTGATGATGATAATGATGTAAGAAGAAGAAAATTGTAAATGCTTATTGCATGGTGCATACATAAGCTTATTTGACTCTTGACCCATCCTTTTCAAAGGTTAAGTCTACAACATAAATGTCAGCCTCATTCAAGCTCTGAGTTATGACAAATTGGAATATGCAAATGGGAGGGAGGGAACTTAAATGTTAAAATGGGAGCTTAATCCTTTTCTCCCATAATCATAGCAAAAATGTCTTTGAAAAAGACTCTTTATTTCTATTGAAGATGACATGAACAATTTCTCCTTCACGCAGGAGAATGTGGGGTTGGATTCAATTGGACCCATTTCCCACTCAAAATCATTTTTCATTTTCATTTTTTTATGAGAGGGAATGCATAGAAAGGTGTCAAATATAAAAGGATCTTGCACACATTTCAAGAGGCGAAGAGCATGCTTATATCTGAGTTAGCTTTTTTAGTTCTATTCCAAAGGTGTGATCCTTCAGTCTCCCCTCTAGGTTAACACATTGGACACCACCACCCCACACCATTGCCAGTGATCTTGCATATCTAGTTTGGTTATCATTAGCCGGTCTAATTAAGGGTATATACCCTTATCCTAGTTAGCAATTCTGGATACGGGAACATTTGGAACGGTGAGTATGAGTATTATTTATTTTGACGGAATGTAAATCCAATCCATTATTCGATCAACGGTTTATGATTCAGAAATAATTTGAAACGGCATACGTATGTTTATAACTCGTTTTAGGAATATAAATTCGACACACAAAATTCGATATATAATAATCAGTAAAAAAATTATTTTTTAACATAATCTCGCTTTAGGTAATATGATTTTATGATTTAAAGGAACTATAAATATGATATATGCAATATAATCAACAAATAACGTGTACATTGTTAGTGTAGGGCTAAGATTGGTGTATGTAAGATTTTAAAAGTAAAAAATGTGATAAAAACTAGTAATTTAGTAATGATGTGGCAAAGTATTATACGGACCGTATAATTGGTAATTCATAAATACGCATATAATTCGTTTTAGGCTGGAAATTTATAAATCTAAGTCAGGATTCCAAAAATACATACGATACGTACGGATTCGGATAATACGAACGGATTCGTAAATTATACGGATATAATTCACGAATTTACTAACTAGGATACTGACTATATAGGAGTAAGGTCTTGTGAGATCCTGAGGAGTAAGATGGCGGTTAGACATGTTGGACTCAGGTATGACTTTTGCTTTTTATTTATAGCGCCCAAGTTTCTGAAGTAAAATGCTCAAACCTAAAATTTAAAAGAATAGTAACAATAATAATAACAATAAAAGAAATTTAAGCATATGTGATTTTTTACGATATTACATCTTATCACACGGATATAAAATGATAAGATTAGTAAGGAAGATATTATTACTAACGGGACTGATACCGTTCCATATATGATAAATAGATCATAAGCGATCATGGCCGTCAGACCGATTAAATAGTATCCCCTATTAATCTTGGCATCCCTTTAAATCATGTAAAATTGTTATTTGAAGCATAGATCTGGAAAATGTGATAACAAATATGGTTTTAGACCATGGTTACGGTTATAACTTTTTGTTGGCTAATATGAGCCTCCTTGTTATGTTATCTTGTTGTTTGGTTTCTATTTTTCATCTTGTTAGAACATCTCTAATGGTGTTTGGAAATGTATCCTAGATGGATGTAAAATAAAATACATATGGCACATATGAATATTTATATTTTAAAAAGAACCTTTAATTGGGGAATGCTCTCACAAATTGGGGGATACTTAAAAAAAATAAAAAAAATAATGAAGTAATTTGAAGAATCCCTTATCCAAATAATTTTGGTAATGTTTAATTACCCTTGAGTATCTCCCAAATGTGTTAAGATTAAACTTAGATATTGATTTTATCTTTTTAAGCGTTAGTTATAGAAGAAGAAGGATTTTGGGAGATTTGAGTCATTTGATTTTATCTTTTTAGTGTCTCCCAATTGCAACCCTTTGTAGAGAATCAAACTTTCATCCATAAAAAAACTCCAAATCAATCCCTAAGTCAAGCTTCAAATAAAGGAACAAGTGTAGAATCACAATCAACATCGTTTTAGGATGAAGGCAATACCAACTCTAAAAAGTCGACATTGACCTCATCATAAAACAATGCCGACATTTATTCCCCCAATATCCAGGTACAGTCGGCATTGTCGAAGATGTAAAACAATACCGACTGTTGTGTAGTCGGTATTGCTTTGATTTTTCGATAATGTCGACTGTATTTTGCGAATATACATACGCTTCCATAACTTCTTCATTGTACAATCCCCTCTCACTCACTACGAGCAAATAGGCACTGCGTTCTTGTGCTCCTTTTGTTTGTCGTTCAGACCACCAGTTTGTCCACAGAAAGAGCAATCGAGAAACCATATGTCAGCAATTGTGATTCATGTCTATGGGCTACCATTAAAGAAATCTCTATGCATGCGGTAGGCAGTAGGGGATCAATGCACTAACTAATCCAAGTAGTCTGTATTGAGCTGTGAAAGCATTATAGGTTCAGTGATGGTTCCAAGGCATACGGAAGTAGCATGAAGAAGAATTGGTTAACAAATCTGTTTGTTCTCTTCTTTCCTTTGATAATCCCCGCCAGAAATACGATATAAAATCGTATGATTAACCGAATTATATGTTGATCCCTGAAGTTTCCTTGGTTTTAGGTAAGCCACGTGCTTATGAAATGAAAGAAGTTATGGAATAAGAGAAGAAAAGACGAAAAAAATGGAGGAGAGAAGTCGGCAGTTGAAGAAGGGATATCAAATTATGTTTTTTTTTTAATTTTTATTAGTGTAAAAGATAGTGGATATTTTATCATTAAAAAATACCCTCTTAATTAAAATCTAGCCCTATATAACTATGAAAATCCCTCAATTTATGAGAGTATTCTCTAATAAAAGGTTCTTTAAAAACCATCTCTAATAGAGTTTGGATATCTATACAGTTACTTTCATTTTATTAGTATAATTTACAAAGAAAACAACTTTAAAAGTTAAAAATACATGACACAGGTTTGGATAGGAGTATCTAAAAATTGATACTCTCATCCAAACTTAATTAGCCAATTCATATTAAATTTTAACTATAAAACCACTACTTGACGGAATGTTTTTGAAAAGAATCTCTAAAATTCTAGATGTCATCAATTTTTTAGATCTCTAAACTCCGTTGTAGATGCTCTTACATTGATATATCATTTTACAATTTCTAGACGTTGTAATTTTTTGGATGAATATTTTTCTCGTTATGCATTGCACTCTCCTGAAAAAGATAAGCGTTTTCTCTGACATATTAATTTACTTTCATATAAATTTTACCATTGATAATGAAAAGTTGAGTTTCAAAATGGTAGCCGAAGAGATGTGATATGCTAAAATCATGCAAATACAGAAATAAGTTTACTAGTGTGCACAGTGCATCCTTGTATAAGCACCCTGGGGCATAATATTTGGAACAAATTAATAATGAAAGTAGTCGATCAAAATTAAAATAAAATGATGAAAGTATGTATAAAGCAAAGGGTTATAAAGGGCCACATAATCATCATCAAAGGGACAAGCAGGCACACCAATGAGTTTGTGTACCCATTAACATGTTTGAACTTATCATATGCATTTTATTGTGCAATAACGACATGGGAATGAAATGAAGAGAGATCTTAGTGAGGATACAGTGTTCATAATCAAGGGATATATAGAAAGTGATGTTACTACTATTGTTAGTGAGGTTTGCCTTGGATGCTTCGAAGACATATATATCCGAAACAAAGAAAGAAAATATCTCAATTGTCAACCTTAGAGTAAAAGTCTTCAAAAGTCGATCACTTTTTACTTTGTCCAAACCTTTTTCCTGCAAAATTACAACACACTAAATAAAGCTTTTCCTGAACGGCCAAAGAAACAATTTCCCAATAATTTGGTTCCTAGTTATTGAAGCGAGAAGATTAGGTGAGTGATAAGACATGTTTGTTTCTTTGCATATTCAGCATTATAACGACTTTACAGTTTTTTGACATTCTATTTATAATTCGGATACTTTGAGTTTGATTGATGTGCTTACTTAAAATGATATATTGGCGTTACATTGGATTTTTTTTTTTAAGTTTATATATTGAAAAAAATACGAAAGTTATAAAAAGCTGTTAACCCTGTTGGTTTCCCTTATCTCAATCTCAGAATTTAAGATATGGGAAGCTCCCAACAGGGTGTTATTCTCAGTTGTTGAATGTAAGACATCTAAATATAAAAAATAGAATCAAAACCTAAAATGGAAGCAATAAAATTTAGCATTAAACGTCATTGTTGTTTGTGATGTCCTTATTTCCTTGCTTGCTTCGCTAAAGCATCCGCTATTTTGTTACTACTTCTATGATTAAAATTATAACCTAAAAAGTGATTGCACATCTTCAAAATCCTTATAGCCTCAGAGACGACTGTCTGGTTTCTCCATTGGATTGTGTTAGAAAGTCCTTGCGTAAAATCAATGACCCCTTTGCAATCCCCCCTCTATCCAGAACTGTTGACAGTCCATACTCCTTGCCCATTTTGCTGCTTCTAGTAGAGTCAGTGCATCTGCCTCTTCAGGGATGGTGGGATAGATGGTCCTATATCCATCTTAGATAGCTGCACCAGTTTCAGAACGCAGAATTAGTCCATATCCTGTAATTGCAGTTTCATCAATCTAAGAAGCATCAAAATTAATTTTAAATTGACTTAAGTTTGGTGGAATCCATCTTGTTGTGATCTTCTAAAATTCTTCCTAAGTCAGAGAGTTGGCTCTTTCTTATACCATTTAAAGACAGATTTAGAATATCTGGAGACCAAAAGCTTAAATGCCTAGTTACAACTATTGAAATCTGTAAGCTAGTTTGACCATCTTTAACCAGCATTCTTCCTCAAACACCTTTCCTTCCAAATTAACCAGCATTTTGTGGCAAAAATTTCAATGATAATTTTATCCATGTCTCTCGCAATCCAGTTAGTGTATAAATCCAATAAAGGAAGATCAGCAGTAAGGTTGAATTGTAGCCCATCCAAAGGTGGTAGCATCCAAACAGATTTTGCAAAAGAACAATCAAAGAATAGATGTTTCAATGATTCATAATGATGATTATAAAAAATGCATTATAAGTTTATAGTGTCCATGAATTGACCCAATTTTTTCCTAATTGACAAAGCATTGTGAATACATTTCCATAAGAAAATCTTGATATTCTGAGAAACATTTAGCCCCCAAAAGGTTTTCCAGAATTTAACAGTAGATTGAATTGTTTGATTTGAGCCATTATCTTATAATTTAGCATACATTGATTTTACTGAAAATTGTCCAATTTTGGTCAGCATCCACCTTAAAGTATCTTTTTTTAATAAGCCATTATTGCCTATAAAAATTCTGATTTTCAGGATCTTTTCTAAAAATGATATAAGAAAGTTATTTCTGACTTTCATAGAGTTCCATTTCTGTGTATCTTAGACAATCAACTCATCTACAAGTGTTAAAGTATTTAGTTTAGAACCACAAAGTGATTCAAGAGTTTCATATATCCCTGTTATCCATTTATCTGTCCAAATGTTAATCATTTGTCCATCTCTAACCTCCCAACAACGGAACTTGTGAATCAAGGTCACTCCCTGCCTACTTCAATTCCATATCCAAGATTGATTATAGTCTTTTTTAGAATAAAAGATTGTTGTTGCTCTAAAATATTTATCCTTTAATACACTAGCCCATAAATCCTTAAGTTGAGTAGCCTGTCTCCAAGCTAGTTTTGCTATCATGGCCATATTCATTTTATTATTTCTTTGAAACCTAACCCTCCCATTACTATTGGCTTACACAAGAAATCAAAACATTTCAGGTAAAACCCTTTAGCATTTTTTTCCTTTCCCCACCGAAATTCTCTCTGTATTGCATTAATCCTATGTGTAATATTTTTAGGGAGCATAAAACATCTTATTTGTTATATAGGTAAGCTAGTCAGGACTGCTTTATTCAAAACTAATCTACTTGCCTGTGCTAAGGACTTGTCTCTAAAATTCTGAACTTTGCTTTCCATTTTTTGCACTATAGTGCCAAAAAAATTCATTTTAGATCTATTCACAAAAATAGGAGCACCTAGATAAGTATCTGGGATATCTATTTTTTTTATTTTCAAAAGTTTAATCATCATTCTCTTGTGTCTATAATGAATTTTATTACTGAAAAATATTCCTGATTTATTAGAACTTATTAATTGCCCAGATGCTAAGCTAAATTGGTTTAAAATGTTTAACAGATTTCTACAACTTAACAGACTAGCTTTAATGAAAAGTAAGCAGTCATCTGCAAAAAAACAGATGACTAACATATTGAGAATGCCTAGCTATTTTAATTCCAGTTATTTTTATTTGTTGTTCCTTAGCAAAGATTAATATGGAGAAAGCCTCCATATAAATCAGAGAGAGATAAGGAGATAATGGATCTCCTTGTCTCAGTCCTCTTGAAGGAGTAAAGAATTCCCCAGGTATTTTATTCAGCAACACTGCTATGGAGGCAATGGACAGGCATTGAGATATTAAACTACATCAATCCTTGCTAAAACCAAAAGCTAGCATAGTGTCATTTAAAAACATCCAATTTACCCTATCGAAAGCCTTAGACATGTCAATTTTCACCCCAAGGCCCCCACTTTTATTCTTCATTTTTTTTAAAGAGTGAGTAACTTCATGTGCTACCACTATATTATCTACAATCTTCCTAGAGGGGATGAAAGCAGATTGGTATGGAGATATCATCCTTTCCAGGTGTATTTTAAGTCTGTTAATCAAAAGATTAGATAAAACTTTATAAAGCGTTGACAATCATGGTATAGAACTAGAAATGTTTGTGTTGACTCATCAATAACCGAACCATATTGATTAAAGTTAGCACTTACTAGAACCTCATCAGGAGATAAAGATAAATGAGGGGTAATAAAGAGATCTGAGAAATCATTTTGAACAGAGTTTGAGGAAGAAATTTTTGAATCCTCAGAAGAAGATGAAAAAAATATTATAAAAGATAGCTTAGTAACTTCTAAAATCTCCAAAGTGGGTGTTTGAAAATCATCTTCATTTGATAAATCACTAATATTAATCACTTTCTTTTGATTGTTTAAAGACTGATTCACAACATCTTGAAGTAATTCCTCCTTAAGAACTTGAAAATACCAATTTGAAATTTCTTTGTACTCGTGTAGGGGGAAAATAGGTTATCTGAAGAGATATCCGGGAAGGGCCTTTTACCCAAAAAGGATTCTGGAAATTCGTCTAGATCCGAATCATAGCTGTCTAGAGATGGGCCTGATGTATTTCTTGTTTTGGCATCCACTATTGCATCTACCGGGTCAGGGCCATAAAGCAAATCTAAGAACTTGTATTCATCAACCATCCTTGGAGTTCTAAGAATAGAAGAAGGAAAGTAAGGGAAGAAAGATGAATTCATAAATGATTCAGAAAGGTAAGCATTATCAATTTCCTCATCAAACAAAACTTTGTAATCCTCCTCCTAGCTTTGTGATTCCTTAATATTTTCGTCAGGTCCCAGGTCATGGATTTCTTCAAGAGGCAGTCCTAGTCTAATGGTACAATTCTCATTAAGATGACCCACACTATTACAATTAATACACACTCTACATGGAAGATTCATGTAAATAAAATATATAAAAGATTCACTTGATGCAGTGTATCTGTAGAGAATTTTGAAAAAACCATGCATTTAAGAGGACTTTTCACTATGCACTTAGTGGGTTCAATTGATATAAAATGTGGTTTGAATCTAAACTACTATAAATTAAGGTAATAGAGGCTAGTTTTATCCTTATTGTGCACTGAAAAGGTTAGAACAGATGGGCAGAGAAAGCTGAAGAGAGGGAAAATCATGGATGTTTATATTGCGTATAAAATGTAGGGATGCACAGGAACCGACCGGAACCGAAGAACCGGACCGGAACCGACGGAACTGTACCCCAAAAGAACCGAACCGAGGGTACAGGGTACATGTACAAAAAATGGGAACCGAGTACAACCGGGTACAAGGTACAGGTACTACCCCAGAACCGACTTGTACCGGACCCAAGGAACCGAGCTATACTAGCCGTTGATCTTTTAAGATTGTTTTAATCTCAGCCGTTAATGTATTAAGTTAGGTGTTAGGTGATTTCAGGCTTCACTCTTCAGCCGTCTGGACTCTGGTTTACAATGGTTTCGTCTGGTGATTTCGTGATTTCGTCTGGTGATTGAAATTTGAAATCGATTTCTTCTTCAATTTTATTTCGTCTTCTAAACACAGTAAAACCCATTCACCATTCATCTCTTTTTCTTTCATGTGCATCCCTAATTGCACCATTCAACTGTTTTTCTTTCATGTGCAGCCCTAATTGCACCATACTCAACTAGTTGGAATTGCTTGTACTGCTGGCGGTTTGGATGTTGTGTTGATCGACTGCTTTCCTTTTGATATAGTTCAGTCAAACATTAATATGGTAAATATCTTGAACCCTTGGTTAAATCTAGCTTTCAGCATTTGTTGGTAGCTATCAACATTCATACTAGTCTACCCTAAAATCATCTTTTGCATCAGCTTGAGATTGGCTAGCTAAATTCTTTGTTGCCCTGCGAATGTTTTTCCTGTTGTTATAGGATTATTTCTGATTGGGTGACACTGTATTGCCTTTATCTGATTTTGTTTTACTGTAGCTCATTGTGGGTGAATGTGTGTTTTGATTGTGTTCATTGAATTTGTTTTTTGCAATATATATCACTATGTTGCACTGGTGTTATAAGTAAGAAGCTCAGTGAATTCCTGGAAATGATGTAGATGGCTGTGTTTTTACCATTTAGAAGTTTTATGTGATAAAATTATTGGTAGGAAATTATATTACTCTGCCAATGTGCATCAAACTTGTGGTATGTATTAGCCTATTAGGTTTGTCGTTCCTGCTTTTTTTTTTGATACTTGTTAACACAATTGCTGGGCAGAAAAGTTCTTTCATATCATTGGAAGTTTGCACGATGTGTGAGATGTGAACTATAGCCATTTAGATTGTGTTCCAGTATAGGTTTTCTTTTTGTAAGTTTGCACGTTGTGTGAGATGTATTGACACCTTATTTGTTTGTAATTGAAAACATAAACAAATAGGTGATTGACATATATTGATCAAGATGATGCCTACTCTCCGGCACATAGACAACTATTTTTAACTGCACTAATGGTTTTACAAAGCTTTAAAACTATTTTTATGTTTTTTCCCCATTCTGAACTAAGTTCTTACCTGTAAGCTGGGGAAGAAACATGCTTATGGTGATAAGAATGGGATGCATCCATACTGGTAACCTGATTTTTGTATTGCTTGATCTGTACTATCTTAACACACACAATTTATTAAACAAAAGAGAAGTTACATCATTAGCCAGATGTTCCAGGAGATAAGATGATGGTTCCTGCCATCATTCTGGCTAAGTAGATGGCATGTTTAAGTAGATTCATTTCATTGAAATATTTACTTTCTTGAATCTCATTATGAAACCCCTAGTAAAACCTTTACATTCTAACTCTATGTTGGTTATTTTTCTTTTTTGTGTTTGTGTTTATCTGATGGAAGTTAGTACTGTAAACATTTCGTAATGAGATTGGAATGGTAGCAACACTTAAACTTTCTATCTCTTTTACTTCAACAATTTACATTTATGTTTAAATTTTAGATGCAACCAAAATAATAATAATAAAAAAAAGGGTACAGGGTACATGACCTGAACCGAACCGAGGGTACAGGGTACATGACCGGAACCGAACCGAGGGTACAAGGTACAGGGTACAAGTAAAAATTTTGAGAACCAAACATGGGGAGGTACAGGTACAGGGTTCCACCAAGAACCGAGCCGAACCGACCTTTGTGCACCCCTAATAAAATGGTATATATATGTGAAAGTCATCATCTCCATTGTACTTTTATATATCCCCTTACCATTGTATGTGATAAAAATGTGTACTTTTATATATCCCATAAATAATAATGGTACCTTTTTATCTACGTACCCCCATAACTTAACTATCTACCCCATCAGATCCAATAAATTCATATACCTCCAAGAGAAACAAAAACACAAACATGTATCATCTTCTTCGCAACTTTAACCTGAAAATGAACACGAACGACATAAAATCGGATAGTGTTGGGATTTTTGATCAAAATTATACATGAGTGAAAATTATATTTTAAAATTTAAATTCTAAGAGATATGCCTTTTCATCCATAAGACACCTAGTCATGAATAGTGTTATGGAGAGACACCATTATACATGGTGAGTCACCTATGGGTGAAGAGATATTTTGTAGAGTCATTATTGACTCTATAGATACCCATCTCTTGATTTATATTGGTAAGAGTTTTCACAATGGTCTTTTGGGAAAAACAAAAGTGTCTAAAGTCGGGTCATGTTTAAGAGCACAGTAATTGTCAACATTCGCTTGTCGAGTACTATTGTAGTGCTACTTACTACAAGGCATGATCGTTAAATTTATGAACAAGAGGTTAGTTAGAAGAAGAGATTAGGAGTAGTGTTTGAAAAAGAAGAAAAGAGAATAAGAAAGAATTATAAAAAAAAAAAAAAAAATTGGGGAGAGCTAAGTTATACATATGAAGAATTTGATTGGGCTAAAGTTGATATATAGATATTGGGTTGGGTTAGGGTTTTAGGAAGTTGATAAGAATAGGAAAAAAGATGAGATTAAGGAGGTATATTGTGTTATCTGTAACAACAAGTTGAAGTGGAAAAATCATAAAGGTATCGATTTAGGGAAAATATGACTACAATTCATGGTATAAAAAACTCGGATATACATAGTTTGCTTTCGAAATATTTCAATTTTGTCTTTTTTACTCTTTTACGAAATCAATTTCTTTTTTTTTTCTTTTATTATTATAGAGAAGGGACATTGGTATCAAAAATTTTAATTTATTTAATTATATTCATGTTAAGAAAATTATAACTAGCTAATAGGGGTACTTTTAGTATTTTCAGGGGTATATAAATGAACACCCTTTTTTTTCTCCATGAAACTGAAATATGAAATCAAAAACTAGGTACTCTGAAGAGTAACCTTACATGTCGAGAGTCTACTGAAGGTATTACACATGGGGAATAAAGTACTACTGATTCTATCATCTCTATTAGGTAAAAAGTAGATTCTAGCTAGTTATTTTAGTTTTGGCGGCCAATCAAAGCCTTAGGGGAATACAATTTAACTGTCTAAAGTAGGAAAAAAGTTTAATATTTTCGTTGATTAACACACGTTTTGTTGTACTACCTGGGTATCTCCATTTCAACATCAGTTTCTTCGCCATTTTTGTCTTGTAACCCAATGTTGCAGTTTCTCCTTTTCTGTTGTTATTGCCATTTGATAATTATTAATGATCCCAGGGTGTTATTTTCATCTAGAGTGTCGACTTCGCAGTTGAAGGCTCTCTGTCTATGGAGTCTACCTCTTTCATGTGCTAAAACAATTATCGTAGTTGTTGTTATTAGTTTTTCTTGTTAGGTGTTGTAACATAGGCAAGAAAATTTATGGTTTATGATTTGGACTAGAGATTGTTTTAGTTGATTTGTATTTGAGTGTCTATTCTAGAGATAATCTCTTTGACTTGTATTACAGCTTGTACATGGTTCTGGATAAGGGATATGGTGACTGCAGTTTATGACTTGATATTTTGGAAGTACAAATAGCAACGAGCTTTCCATATGTACCTTGTTGTAATAGCGCATAACAAGCTCCAGTCAAGATTTTTTAGGGGGTTGGCATGACCATTGTTGGACCAGGACTCAATCCAATTTCTAATGATGTAAGTATTTGTGTTCTCGACTCTACAGTTTAAACCGAACCAAACATCTTTGTGATAGACACATTTATGTGTCTAATTTGCTCTCAACTTTTATAGTGTTAGAACTCATTTTGTACTAATATTGTATTTTTATGTATTTATAGGTATTTTTGGAAAATAAACATCATTGGAAAAATTACCTCGAAAAAGTGTTAAAGACACCCGAGAAATTTACTAAAGGCACCCAAAAATAAATGATAAAGGCACCCAGCAGATGGTTCAGGGCACCCACCTGTTTGAATTTGAATTCAAAATTTGGTGGGAATTTCCTATTCTCACCTGTGTGAATTTTACTTGAGTATTTGAAGGGGATTTTGAGATGTTTATGAAAGGATTATACGCTTGCTTAAATGAGAGGAGTATCATACACATTTATAGACTGAAATTTTGTGTCATAAGGGAATCTCGACAATATCAGTTGGAAATCAGGGAAGATTATACTCTCGGACATGATTTGGAAGATACGTGGAGATAAAGAAGAATTCTTCTGTAATGATCAGTATATCCTTGAGAGCATCTGGGACGTTCGATTTAACTTAGAAGATGCGAGAAAATCACGTATGAAGGGAAGATATTATTCCCGATATATTTCTCATAAAAAATGAAATTCTGTGAAGATTAAATGAGAAGATTTGGGAGATGTTGTGGGGGTAAAAAAGAGTGTCGAGGGTTTCATTGAGGCCAGAGAGTATAGGGGAGAGCTTAGGATACACAGAGAAGGTATCCAGAGATCGACAGAAACAATCCAGGAAAAATACTTTTTTCTGCTAGTGAAAGAAAAGATGAAGAACATAAGGCGTCAGAGAAGTGTCGCTGATAGTGCTGCTGAAGCAGTCTTATTTCAACATCACCAGAAGTTCGTTCTTTATTCCGGTTTTCTTTTTTCTTCTGTAACGCAGTGTAACGCTTATAAGCGTATCAAATATCATGTGTTACTACCATGAGGAGCTAAACTTCATCTCTGAGGCGACGGAGGAAGCTAGTTTTCCAAAGATTATGTGGTAATATTTATTTAATTAATTTATGCAATTTATTTATGATTAATTGCCTTGGTTAAAAATTGATTTAATGATTTCTGTTAAGCAATTGTGATTTCGTTAGATGGTACATACTTTACCTAGGTTTTAGATGTTCCATGCTTTTGTTATACAATTGTTATTTTGAAAATCTATTTGTTGCTATATTTTAGAATCAAATTAAATGTTAGAATTGCATAATTATAATTATTGAATTTAATCTATTTAAAAATTGGAAAATAGTGGAATCCTAGCCTCAGTCCACTCTCAATTTTATTGAGTTTTGCTATTTTTAGTTTTAGAAATTAAGTTGAAAAAAAAATCTTCACAAGTCTTGAACGAACCATTACTTACCACTATTACAAAACACATCAATTTTTGGCGCCGCCGCGTGGACTTGTTTTTAGATTTTTTCTTAGATTTTTTTTTAGGTTAATTAGTTTAGTTAGATTTTTCTTTTTTCTTTTTATTTGTTCTATTTCACGTTTTTGAGTATTTTCTTTGTATTACAGGTTTTGGATCAAAAAGAAATTGGAGTTAAAGATTATATTGATTGATTAAAGATTTGGAGTCAAAGACAAATCGAAAAGAACGGAAAAAAAAGACAATATTTTTTTTTAGTTTTTTTTTTTTTAATATTTTAAGTTTTTTATTTTTCTTTTTAGAAAACTGTATTAGGAAATTCTTATTATTTTTGTAATTATTTTAGGTATTGTTCTGTTTTTTCTTATTTTTGGACTTTGAACTTTTAACTTTTGAACTTTATTATTAATTTTTCAACCCTACGGAAGGGTATTTAAATATAAACTGCAACAGGGAAGGACGACAATTACGATATTGTCTCGGCCCCTCGGGTTCGTACACTGACACAAGAGTTGGTGGCCCGAGTCGACTTCAACGGTTCATCGCCCGTCTGGTACGGGAGGTAAGACTCGATCAACCCACGAATCCCCTGCAAGTGGGTTTTCTGTATTCCTTCGTAATGCATATATGTTGAGGACTTGAATACATATTTATTTTCTAGTAAAGGGCAAGGAATGGCCATATAAGATAAGGACTCGGATTTCATCACTGTTTCCTTCTTGCCCGCCTTAGGAACACGTTACCTAACGCGAACCTAAGCCTAAAATTTGACCAGAAAGAGATCTATAGGATAACGAGCTTATTGGAATATCATTCAAAAGGACTGTATTGGTTACTTTATTAGCTTAAATAAAGGTTCAAGAAGATTATTTTAAGTTGATTAGAGCCGCCTTGTAACCCAGGGAAAAGTGCCAAAGAGACAGGGTTATCAAAGCTCCTTAGAGCTTATCCTGTTTCTCTTCGACTTAATCAATTCGGATCGTTCTAAGAGGTTTGCTAAAACTGTAACTAGTTGCCTTTTGGAAGAATAGAAGCTGGTCTAGAAACAATCTAAGTGGAGCCTTCATGCTTTTTGTTTGCTAGATTCAGTTTAGGTTTGATTTGGTCGAGTCGGCCTTGTTTGTGTATGTTTAGAACCCCTTCCTATTAGGGTTTATTTTCTTAGATTTTTTTGTAAATTTATTATGAAATTTTTGTTAGAAAATGTCGAACTGGTATTACAATAAATATCCGTCTGAATTTCAAAACAAGTGTTACCCTTACTATGAGCATAGTGTGGATAGTACTTGGGACCACTACCAACCTTCTGAAGGTTATGGTTCATACCATGGAGGCTCCAATTACTATTCGTACGTGCACCAGTCATATGAACGGGAAAACAAGCAAAATTTGAGTTCTTTGTCTTGGAGGGATGCCCTTAAGCAGGTGCAATCTAGTAATTATAGTGAACCTATCATGCCTCTAGAAGAATCACACGAGAAGTTAATATCTAGCAATCTTTATGATCTAGTTGTTTTTATAGAGAATTTCGTCAAGGAGTTGACTGGGGATACAAGAAGGTTCACATTAAATATGGGGGAACAATTAGTAGTCCAACTCCTCCTCTAGAAGAATCACACGAGCAGTTACAATCTAGTACTCCTTATGATCCATTTGTTTCTCTAAAAGAAGCACTCAAGAAGTTAGCAGAGAATACAGATAGGTTTGAGTTAAAGACGAAAGAAAGTATTGCTCGAAATAATCTTAATTGCCAATACAGTGTTTCCACTTTTATCCTTGATAATAATGATGAATATTTACCCAATTTAGAGGACGAGGTTAGAATAGAAGATACTATTTATTTAGATAAGGTTCAATCATCTTCATATTATTATGATGATGAGGATACTTTTGATGAGGAAATTGAAATCCGTAGTCATAATGATGAGCAAATTCTCACAACAATTGAGTTTCACGATAATAATGATGTCTCTAGTTTCGATCCTAATAATATTAATGATTATTCACCTATTCAAGAGGAAAGAGATTTAACTAGAGATAGCATTGTTATAAACAGTGAAATATTTCCTCATTATTATGAAGACGACGATGGTTTAGAGGAACGAGTCTATTCTGAGACTAGTATTTTAGAGTCCAACGATTCAGGGACAAGAGTCTCAAACGAAGAAGATAAACTCGTAGAAATCTTAAATGTGAGTGAGACTGCACCACCTGATTATAACTTAAAAGAAGCAATTGACCATTTTCAGGAATCTGATGATCTAAAAATTAGGGAAATTGTGACTAGTCTATCTAGAGACACCCAAAATTCTAAGTTTGGGGGTGATTATCATTCTCCATGTGCTTTACCTTTAAATTTTTTAAAAGTCCCTCACTTGGGAATTGATGTTTGTGCCTCTACCATATTAAGAGACTATCTTCAAGAACTGTTTCCCGAATCTAATCATGTCCAAAAAGAAGTTCAGTTGTTAGAAACCCATCCTCTGGTCAATGTGGTTCACCTAGGAAATAATACCAAGATAGACTTTGTTTTCCCACCAAAACTTTTTCTTCCATATGTGAAAACGTTAGAATTTCAAATGTGTCAAGTATCAAGTTTTGAGACTAAGCCTAATTACTTTAGGAGATTAGAATCGACACATTTGCTTAAGAATGACCACCATTTTAAGAGTAGTCAACTGTGTGGGTCAAACCTAATTGACTTTAAGGATACACAAATTTTTCAGGTTATTATTATGTGCCTTAAATTTATTATTTGTGTTTTTCCAGACTCTAGAACCTAATCTTCCGGATCCTTCCTATGAGGAAATTCAGCCTAAAGAGATTTATCTAGACCCTTTCATAGAGCCAGAACCTGAACCTCAACTAGATATAGTTGTCATAAACAAAACACTAGATGGGGATACGGTTTTACTCGGTTTGTTCACTTTCTGGGCCTGCTGTAATTTCCTTCTATTTTGGATAACATTGTTTTATTCAGATGACCCACAGTTGTTCCGACTATTGATATATGATTTAGTGAGGTGACTAATTCTTTCTTAGTCTAGTTGAAGACTTTAAACTTAGCACTTCTAGGGAGGTAACCCATGCTCATGCGACACGGTAATATTTTTCCTTAACTCCTTTTCTTCGATTGGTAACAGTTTTTCCTTGTTAATGTTTTTAATCATTCATCTTTAGAACATTGAGGACAATGTTAGATTTAAGTTTGGTGGTAAGAGAGAAACTTTAATGAAATATGAAACTCCAAAGTCTAGAAACTTGTGAACAATTCAGGATGACACTAACCATTCTAGGTAGATCGAAACTTAGCTCTTTTCCTATAGGAATGGGTATGCCCAGCTAAATGGTCTATTCATAAAAGGATGCCTAGCTCAGGTGTTAGAAATAACATGATAGTTGTCACCATATCTCGGAATCTATCTTGACCAGATCACCTTCTGTTTTTATTTTTACAATTTTTGTGTTTCTCTAAGTGATTTGGTGGGGCACCAGTATCAAATTATTATCACCACCAGGATAAAGTGTTTGAGATCAAGCCCCGTTATTTTATTGTTTAGACCATTATTCAAAAAAAAATGAAATAAAGAAGGAATGAGTATTGACACTTTGATAGCAATATGTGTGTTCTCCCTGTCTCCGTCGCCTAAGAAAGCGTGGAATGCAGGATCCATGAGAACTATCATGTACGACGCTGATAAAGAGCAATGCGCTTGGATTCATTTAATCCAATCATGTTGACAATACATTTAAAATATATTCAATAAATCGACCGCTGGGACCTTTGTATATACCAGCTGAGTCGATATTAGTTAATAAGACTAGTGGGAGCGTATCTCAAGCCATTCATCCTGGCGTGGACCTTCAGACAGATATGGGAAACACCGTTCACCTTAGTCAACACACGCAAACTTCATTTTGTCTATATCCATCTTCTAAATCTTTCCATGTGATTGTACTTTGATAGATTCTAAGTATCGTGGCTGAACAACTATTTAAGTACAGTTTTGAATTCTTGTATGAATTTTAGTACGCTGAGTGAAAACTCGTGTACATCAATTGGGCTCATATAGGGTAACGATTCTTATAAGCGAAGAATTTAGTATGCCAACTAAATAGTTTGTTTAGTATCTATCCTTAATCGTTCACAAGTAGCTAGAGTTTGGAGTAAAGGTTTTGTGGGTACACCTCTTGTAAACCCTCAGGAGACTACAACTCGTCCGATAGGGACCCCTATGGATTTAAAGTCTTATTGCACACGCTAAGTGTAATCGCGATGCCTTCGAAAGTCAGTTAGGATCTTCTAGATTAAATTTGCTCGAGGACTAGCAAATAATAAGTTTGGGGGTAATTGATAGACACATTTATGTGTCTAATTTACTCTCAACTTTTATAATGTTGGAACTCATTTTGTATTAATATTGTGTTTTTATGTATTTATAGGTATTCTTGGAAAATAAACATCATTGGAAAAATTGGCTTGAAAAAGTGTTAAAGGCACCCGGGAAACTTACTAAAGGCACCCAACATGAAATGATAAAGGCACCCAGCAGATGGTTCAGGGCACCCACCTGTTTGAATTTGAATTCAAAATTTGGCGGGAACTTCCTATTCTCACCTGTGTGAATTCTACTCGAGTATTTGAAGGGGATTTTGAGATGTTTATGACAGGATTATATGCTTGCCTAAATGAGAGGAGTATCATACACATTTATAGACTGAAATTTTGTGTCGTAAGGGAATCTCGACAATATCATTTGGAAATCAGGGAAGATTATACTCTCAGACATGATTTGGAAGATACGTGGAGATAAAGAAGAATTCTTCTGTAATGATCAGTATATCCTTGAGAACATCTGGGATGTTCAATTTAACTTAGAAGATGCGAGAAAATCACGTCTGAAGGGAATATATTATTCCCGATATATTTATCATAAAAAATGAAATCTTGTGATGATTAAATGAGAAGATTTGGGAGATGTTATGGGGGTAAAAAAGAGTGTCGAGGGTTTCATTGAGGCCAAAGAGTATAGGGGAGAGCTTAGGATACGCAGATAAGGTAGCCAGAGATCGACAGAAACAATCCAGGAAAAATACTTTTTTCTGCTAGTGAAAGAAAAGATGAAGAACATAAGGCGTCAGAGAAGTGTCGCTGATAGTGCTGCTGAAGCAGTCTTATCTCAACATCACCAGAAGTCCGTTCTTTATTCTTGTTTTCTTTTTTTTCTTCTGTAACGCAGTGTAACGCTTATAAGCATATCAAATATCTTGTGTTACTACCATTTCACCATTGTAAGCACCATTTGAGCTATGAAATATATTTTTGAGGGTTTTTCCAATACAATGAGGAGCTAAGCTAAACTTCATCTCTGGGGCGACGGAGGAAGCTAGTTTTCCAAAGATTATGTGGTAATATTTATTTAATTAATTTATGCAATTTATTTATGATTAATTGCCTTGGTTAAAAATTGATTTAATGATTTTTGTTAAGCAATTGTGATTTCGTTAGATGGTACATACTTTGGCCTAGGTTTTAGATGTTCCATGCTTTTGTTATACAATTGTTATTTTGAAAATCTACTTGTTGCTATATTTTAGAATCAAATTAAATGTTAGAATTGCATAACTATAATTATTGAATTTAATCACTTTAAAAATTGAAAAATAGTGGAATCCTAGCCTCAGTCCTCTCTCAATTTTATTATCAATTTTATTTGAGTTTTTCTATTTTTAGTTTTAGAAATTAAGATTAAAAACAAATCTTCACAAGTCTTGAACGAACCATTATTTACCACTATTACAAAACACATCACTTTGCAATGAGGGTGTCAGTTTCCTCACTACTATTGCACATGCGATATGTTGGGGATATTTCCTGGACCCAAGTATCCACACAAAGACTCTAATTCGATAAAGGAATTCTAAGGAATATATTTGTTACCAAACAATATTGATTGGGTTTGTCTGATGGCGATAAACTAAGTATTCATAAGCAGAGTTCCATAGTTGTATGTATTTACCATTTATAACCTTCCATACTGCTACCTCTCGGATGATGAGAACATTCAACAACCAAGAGCAGTTTATTTTTGGTTTCGGATACTTAAAAGGGAGTAATTTTTCAAGTATTTTACTTTTATGACCTTAAAGCTTCCATAGTCATTAGTGGAGTAAAGAGGAAAACCAAAGAGGAAAAACCAAAAAAAAATTGTCATACTCCGCGTGAAACGTTACGGTGGAGACAAAATTTTGATTAGGCGGAATCATAATTTACGCTTGGCGTTGGGCGCATATATAAGGATACGTATGTTGGATGGGTAATGGATGTGCGTATGCTTAGTGGAACGCTTGCTTGGGGCGGACGCTGGATGGACGCTCGATGGGAGACGCATCCAAGAACAACACCTGATGGGTAGACGCACGCGTAACATCATGCCCAACTGACAGGCGTAAGTTTAGATGAACGCCTGATGGGGCGTTAGCTTATTAATGCGCCTGATTAATTCTTCTGTGGGGCGTAAGGTTATGAATACGCATGGTTAAAGGTTTGGTCTCGTGCGGAATAAGTGTGTGCCTCATGCGGTGGGCGTTCAACCAGGCATACGCTCTTGTTATAAAGCGGTATCTTATACTAACGCCTGGAGGAGAAAAGCTCATCTAGTTCGACGAGTGTGAGAAGAAGCGGTTGTATAGGATTACGCGTGTTTTATCATCAAGCGGTGGCTTCAAGGTTCAGTTCTTCTCTTCCGCCTACCCCTTCAACTCAACTGAACCTCCAACTGACCCTCCTCTCCTCTTCTCAACCTCTTTTCAGATTGAAATACGGTAGCAAAACCCTAGCAACAAAGAAACAAGGCTTATCAAAGTTAGGTTTATCTCAGGACAAGGTATAAAACTCAAACTATTTAAATGAATTTTAATGGATTTCATAGGTTTAAATAAGTTTAAATTATGATTTATTATAATATTTTATTAGTTAAATTTATATATATATATATATATATATATATATATATTAAATATATGATTATGAAACAGATATATTAGGTTTTGCAAATTGTAATTTTACAATTTGGTTTAATTCTAGGGTTTTGGAAGTTGTAAATTGGTTTTAAGAATTTGATGAGAATTAATTGATTTGGATTTATAATTAATTAAGTTCTTGATTAATTTGAGTTGGGTTGTGGTTAATTTTAAGTTCTTGATTAATTGATTTGATATGAATGTTTGTAGAATTTTGGAATTATGAATGTTTATGTTCCTTTCTAATGAATGGTTATGGAATTATAGAATTAGGGAATTATGATGAATTTTTGTAGAGTTGATAATTTGATTAGTGGACTATTTTGTGAATCATGAATTTTGTATTTTGGATGATTTATGAATGTTTGTACATTTGGTTATCTAATTAGAGGATTATTCTTTTAATGATGCAATTTGTATTTATTTTTATCATATGAATGTTTGGAGATTTGATTATTTGTTTAGAGGATTACTTTCTTAATGATAAAATTTGTATTTTTATGGATTTATGGATGAATGTAGAGTTTTATACTTCTGCATTGTGAGGATTACTCTTAATTTTGAAACTTATATGTATCGTTTGCACATATGTTAAGCAATGTTACGGTGAGATTCGTTGGTCGAAAAAAGAGGAACAAGAAAGCTAAAACTGTTGTGGATCCATAAATAGACCCTACTATTGAAGATATGGTCTTTTTTCCCGGGTTAGCGAACTACAATATCGTGGAAGATGCTCAGAGTCACGCTTCGACAAATATTACATATTCAACCGATTCAAAATTCAAGTATTTACATCGTGGTTCCCTCAAATCGGTCATTCATACCTGTGCATGTATTATAAAACACAACCCTAGGGTTAAATACATTATTGAAAAGGTAGGATGGGGCCGCTTATTGACCATGGATGTAGTAGATTCGTCACATGCATTGATTGACTATCTTGTTGAGCGTTTTTGGGATACAACGAACACTTTTCACTTCTCCTTTGGTGAGATGGGGTTCATACCGCTTGATTGGGTCATGTTGACTGTCTTAAGTATTGGTGTTAGTAGTGATATTCCATATGACCCGGTCAAGTACCAATTTGAATATGTCTGGTCACATATTTTTCCAGAAATTAAAGATAATAAAGTTTGTAAAAGAGAACATATCCCCGCGGAGTGGGTTTCAGATGCAATTACAGTTGCATTTTTGAGCACATATTTTGATCCAGGAACGTTGGTTGCGGCTAACGATGATAGCATACTTCCTGGATTAACCCCTCATCAGAAAGTTACAGCAGCAATACGAATGTTAGTTTATGGATGTGCGGCCGATGCAATAGATGAGTACTTACGCATTGGAAAAACCACTGTTTTGGAAACAACTCTTAGGTTTTGTAAGACGATTGTGCATTTGTATGAGAAAGAATATTTACGCACACCAACTGAGCGTGATGTTGAACTGTTGCTTAAAAAGAACAGAGATAGGGGATTTCCAGGGATGCTGGGTAGTGTAGATTTTATGCATTGGAAATTGGATAAATCTCCATCGGTGGAATCAGGGGCTTACACATCGTAAAAAAAGAGCGAAAGTATTATGTTGGAGGCAGTGGTGTCACATGATCTCTGGTTTTGGCATGCATTTTTTGGTATGCCCGGTTCAAACAATGATATTAATGTGATGAACCGTTCTTATATTTTTAAAAAGCTTATCAACGGGAAAGCACCACCAGTGAACTTTGTGGTAAACGGACATCCATATGATATGGGATATTATCTTGCTGATGGCATATACCTAGAGATTACTATTATTGTGATGTCTGTTAAGCATCCAGATTCCAAAAAAAAACAAAAATTTCAGCAATGCAAGAGGGTTGCCGAAAATATGTAGAGCGGGCTTTGGTGTACTGCAAAATCTATTTTCCATCGTCAAGCAACCTGCAAGAATGTGGAATCCAGACGTACCTGCATATATCATGAAAATTGTTATTATTTTGCATAATACGATAGTGGAGGATAAGTGTCTTCCCGGTGATTGTCCACATGAATATGATCAATGCCGCAACCATGCACCGGTAAATATATCGAGACAACATAGTGCTGAACTTTCGAGAATGAGAGTTGAGCAACGCCGACGTGCAGTACACAACAAAGATACGCATATTCGTTTGCGAAATGACTGGATTGAGCACTTATGGTCAGATTTTGGAGACGAATAACATTTTTGAAACCATGCGGATAGGTTTTGTGGGTATATCTCTTGTAAACCCTTCCGAGACACCATTCAACCGCTAGGAGCACCTAAGGGTTTAAAGGCTTGCTGCACATGCTAAGTGCAGCCGCGACGCCTGCGAAAGTGAATTTAGGATTAATTTTTAGCTCTTGTATTATCAATATGCTTACTATGTTTTAACGAATAGATGAGTCATTGGAACTCAATGGATATGTTTTCATAAAAAATTAGTTATGCAACGGCTCTTTTTTAGATGTCCCTATAAATTCACATTTTCTTTAATTCACTCTTCACATCTCTTTACTTTTAATCAAAATACTGATTTTAAAGTTAGTATGTTGCAGGAGAGACTAGAAAAAGTAAAGTACAATGAACAAGAAGGCAAACAATTTGAATTTGAAGAGTGTTATCAGTTTCTAAAGACAAAGTTTCCTGACCTACTTATATTCATGAAAACCCATACATTTGAAGTTGATTCCGATGAAGACTAGGTTTTATAATAATAGATTTTGTGGGTACATCTCTTTGTAAACCCTCACAAGACACAACTCGTTAACCAGGGTCGCTTGGTGGTTTAAAGGCTTGTTTACACATGCTAAGTGTAATCGTTTTTCCTACGAAAGTGAATTAGGGTTTTAATTAACTATTGTAATATACTTTCGTTATTTGTACTTGCACCGGAGCAATCTATTTTGTAATGAATAAATTCACGGAAGTATCATAAATAACCAATATCACTTATTCAGAACAACAATACATCACTAGATGTTAAGATATCTCATCACAAGCCTTTAAACCATTAGGTGGTCCCAATGGACGAGTGATGTCTCCTGAGGTTTACAAAGAGATATACCCGCAAAACCTATAATCAAACCTTCAACGAGTGGTACGACGCCCTGGATGACGATCGTAACATCTTCGAAGAACAATCAACACAAAAGGGTTGTATTTTTCCATCATCCTTAGGATCTCGAAATGAGGTTGGTACCTGAAATATGAACCTTTCCATTTTCTCCATTCCTTCATAGATCTCGTAACAACTTCGTCATCAGTTTCATTCTTAATTCTTCTTTCATTTACCTTAGCGGTTAAATTAGAAAATTCTAGTACTGCCCTTCCTATTTCCTGAAATCGACAAAAAAGGCATGCTTTGTTCCGGTTATTGGGGTTACCGGTTTTATTACAGAAGTTAGCATGGATATTTTCTAACAATTCCATGCTCATTGAACCATTCATCCGACGTTCATGACCCCTTGATACTAAGTTTCGACAAAGAGATAAATCTTCATCTATGGTAAAATTATCAGCATTAATACTAAAATTATGGTAAGCCATAATTCTAAAACGGAGAGATAAAAATAATCTTTCAATTAGGTTATTTGAAGTGTGGAAGGTGTGGTTTCGAAATGGGAACGAATGGGTATATATAGGGCCTTTTTTTAATGGAAATAATTCTTCAAATTTCAATAAAAGATTAAAGCATGATATTGAAAGAAGTGACGACTTTGTTCTGTTCCAGCCTAGTGGGTAATTAATAATAGTCTATTTATGGATGCCTAGAAAGACTGTGGACGCCTAATTATGTAAGGTGTTTGGTCCGCGAGCAAAGACTAAAGCATGATATAGAAAGAAGTGACGAGTCTCTTTTTTTCGAGACTGGTGGATCCATAATAACAGTCTATTCAGTGGAATCCAACGTTTCAATTTACTTTGTCAATCTTAAAAATTTAAACAATCTCACTTGTCAACTCATGTAGGAGACGAGTAGATAGGCTAATATTTACATTGTCTAGTCTTTTATCGTGTTGTCATTCTGGCGTATGCATCAGTTAATGAAAACCAACATCAATTATTCAGTGATCTCTTTTTACATATATATCCGTTGATGTTAATACGAAAAAAAGTTTCGTTGGTTTAAGTTTTCATCTGACTTACTTATTACTCGAAATTTAAAGTTTTCATTAATTCAAACAACAAGTATGTTGGAAGTTCATTAACATTTAAAATAACACTATCAATTAAAAACTAAACTGGAAATTTTAACCTCTTAATACAATTCATATAAATTAAAATATAAATCCTAAAAGTAGAAACTAAAACTGTCAATCCATTAATAATCATAATAATTAAGGTTTCAGCTAATTCGAAAACCCTTTAAGCTTGACTTCTCCTTCTCTGCAAAATGTATGCCTTTCTAAGTTCGATGTACTCTTTTGTTACGGCATCCAACCCGGAGACATCCATCATCATTATGCGAAACTCGTCGTCTTCTTCTTTCTTTGTGTCAAGTTTTTCTTTCCTAGCTTGTTTTGCCGCAAATTTTGCCGAAGACTCATCTAATTTTGCTGCAAACTCGGATTCTCTCTGCGCCATCTTCATTTTTTTTTGTTCTCTGTAATTGGTATTGAAGTTTTGTTGCTCTTTAATAATTATTTCCATCATTTCCTCTTGGCCACTTTATTTTTCTCTCCATGTTTTCTTCAACCTTTTCGCCTCTTTTTTTCCATATGATGGTTATATGTGTTAGGTATGTCTCCTATTTCTTCATCGCCAATGGAATGGTCTTGACTTGTTTCTTGTCTTTCCCGGTCTTCCTCGCCACTTTCAGAATCTTCCTCAACTTGTGATGAATCGAAAACAACTGTCGATCGTCGTGAATATTTGATATTTTCTAATATAATTGCGTACATTCTTCATGCTTAAATTTTTTGCCGCCATTAGCTTCCTTACTTCTTCAATCTGTTATTGTTTTAAAAAAAGTTTAGTGGACGATATACGATTCAAAATAATTATGTACGGGACAAAAATTAAATGAGTACTTACCTTTGTTTCACGGGCCCATCCAGTATGGTGTTCACGTTCCACTTCTACCTCTTTTGCAGAGTAAAACGCCACATCTTTACTTATTCCCTGAAATCGTTTCTGAATGGAAGTCCAAGTGCGCTCTGGCATTGTAGGTATGGCTTCTTTCATCCCAACTAAGATGCAAGACAATAATTTTTCTTCTGATTGATCGGATCCAACACTAGAATCTTGAGATATTGATAAATGAATTCTACACATCGTTACATCTTCAAATGTAGAAAAATTTGGACTTCGTGGTTTTGGTGCCATAATTCTAACTGGTTTGAAAGACAAAATATGAAACTATTTATGGAATTTTTTCTTGTACACAAATCAAATGAAATTGGTTAGTAGTAGATGAAATGCTCAACCAATTTATATATATAGGTAATACAAAAATATAGCCGTTACAAGGGTAAATATTACAAGAGACGGTCATGTACACCACCGCCCCACACACACAAGCGTAAGGTTGGTGAACGTACATAAACAGGCGTAAAATTAGTTAACGCCCGACGTAGGCGTAAGTTTCGTTAACGCCGCAGCAAGCGCACAAGAAGTGTGCATCCAATGGGGCGTGCACTTATGTGAAGGCCTACACAAGGCGTATGTTTAATTCACACCTACGTCGTGCGTAATTTTCGTTAACACCGAGCACCAAGCGCACGCAAAGTGTGCGTCCAATGGGGTGTGCGCTTATGTGAACGCCTACACAGATGTTATTTTGGGTTTGTCTGATTCATGAGACGCATTGCTACCTTCACGCCTGGCACGAGACGCACGCAAACTTCTGGACTGTCAAAAAACGCATTTCTACCTTCACGCTCCATCAAATTCGATTTTGGTTAAGCTCTTGGATCACTTTTGATCCCAAACAGTAAGATATCTGGACTATAGCCCAAATATAGTCCCCCGCTGTGATTGGTTTTGGAAGGACCAAAGAGTATATTTGGGTTTGGTCCACGTTTTACTCGCCCCACTGTGGATGCTCTTAGTCCACAAGGAATTACTGTTTTTCTTATCATTTCTCTAAGCTTTATTTTTGCAAGCATGGCTTGATTGAATTTTCTAAATTTTTTGAAACCCATACCCCCTTGTTTAGTTAGTTTGCAGATAGAATTCCAAATTTTAGACACCAGCCTTTGTTGTTGTTTTTTGTGTGTGATATGTGTCGCAGCACGTCAAAATCATTTTACTTTCTTACTTAAACAAAATATCGATTAAGTACAATAGTAAAAAAGAGTTCGTTCCACGAGAGGTATGGGTTGTTATTCGATTTTGAAATCTTATAGAAAAGTGGGGAAATTACAGATTTAATAAAAGTAATTAAACTAATTAAGAAAGCAAGGAAATTGTAGAAAGGATATTGGTTAAGGATTCCGTTTTCATTCACAAAATACTTTCTTGTATTAACAATTAGAATTAAATTTTAATTTCATAGTATCAAAACCCCTAGAATACCTTAATCGCAAGAATATCCCATTAATTTTCGAAAATCAACACACTTACATAAAACGACGCAAGTATGAGTTTTACTTAGCGAATAACCTAAAGTGTAAAAGCACAATTAGGTTTAACCCTCTAAGAGCATTAAGAATGTTGAAATGGGTTAATCAATGTAATTGACATACCCGAGTAGACAATTTAACAAAGGTCATGATTCACATGCGATTACAAGAATGCATGACTACAAGCAGCAACCACATCATGCTACTTGTATTTAAGGAATTTCACTTTTGCGTATAATAAACCCTAAATTAGCTTTATATATGAATTTGAGTTCAATCAATTTACAACTTAACTAAACAAACAAACATTCATACATGCGATATTTATAGTGAATCATAAACGATAATACTGAGACGAAATAATATATTAATTCAAAAACCATAATTAAGAAATTCACTATTCCTTAACCAACAATAAAGAAATTAGCTACTCATAATTTGGAGTTCATAAAATAATTCAATTTAAGAAAAAAAAAATCAGATTCAAACCCTTGTGCATGAGAAAACCCTACACCAATGAAAGCCGTCAAAAATCAGATGGTGAGAGAGAGTAGAGAGCCTCTCTTGTTGTAGATCTTATCATTTAAAAGCTTTTCAAAAGGATACATTTTCGTTGTAATTATCAAACACTTCAAACTTTCAAAATTAGGTCAAATCTAGTAATTCTTCACTCTTCTCCAAGGTCTAGCAATTTTATGTGTCACTAAATCAGTATCAACGGTATTTTATAAAAAACTGGCGTCGGAATTGTGAAAGAATAATTATAACAACGGATTCTCCCCTTGATTTTATCATGTAAAATATATGCTTTATTTAAAATTATATGATCATAATTATTTGAAATACAACTACACCAAAAAAAATAAATAAAAAATTAACGAATGCTAATTTTTCTTATCGAATATCATATCTTTAAAATAAATTATACGAATCCTAACATCGTTGCAAAATATGTGTTAATGATAAGTGGATGGAGTTTTCATTTTGCCGAGTTAAATAATACTCCAACTATTTATGCCCTAATTATTTCACATTAGTCGAATAAGTATCCGAATAAGTGTAAGTAAGGTCATGATTAATAAGTGTAAGTAAGTTCATGATTAACGAGTGTAAGTGTGAGGTAATATAAGCTCAAAGGTAGTATATTTAGTTTTGATCATTGTTGCATTTAGGGTGAAAGGTAGATACTGCTCTATTCAAGATCGATAAACAACCATTTCGGTGGGATGAGGTTGGATCAGTTCTAATCTAGATTGGATTAAAATTAATATTGATAGGACGGTTAAATGATATTATAGAATTATAGGTGTAGGTTTTATATGTAGGGATTCAGGTGGGAAGAACGGTGGCGGCATTTTAGACATCACCTCTATGCTAATAACTGAGTAGACCATGTTAATATCATCAAGAACAACAATAGAGAGAAATTGTCAAAAGTGTAATTTAAAATAAATTTGGTACTGAAACACATTGGTATATAGCTGGAATGGTTATCGAAATCAAACAAAAAATACTTTAAATTTCACAATATACTATCCAACACAACTACATGGAAGGAAACAAGTAACAGATGGTCTGACGAATCATACTGCAGATGACAGTCAATAGATTTCCACCACGATTTTGGACCTTTCGATCTTATTTTTATATTATCAAATTTTAATAAACGGTACTATGGATATGATAAATTAGCGTGTAATAGTTTTCTAATAAATAAATAAGTTTTATATTTTAAAAAAAGTTTAATAAAGGAATATAAAAATGAATGGGATCACCATAAATAATATTACTAAAATAAAAATAATAGTATTACTAAAATAACCTCTACAGTCTTGACGTGGCAGTTTCTTTA
This sequence comes from Papaver californicum, assembly GCA_023531435.1. Classification (NCBI taxonomy): domain Eukaryota; kingdom Viridiplantae; phylum Streptophyta; class Magnoliopsida; order Ranunculales; family Papaveraceae; genus Papaver; species Papaver californicum. The sequence continues at coordinate 142,393 of JAJJMC010018784.1, forward strand.
CTGTGTCACGGAACTATATTTGATGTTTGGGGTACACATGGTTTGCAGTGTAAGGAGCGAGTGTCCTTTGTTTGAGCTGTAGTCTAGTCTCTAGATATATTAATTCAGGCTATTTAACTTTAGATTAACTCTTAGCATAAAGTTTACTACATAATTGTGGTCGAGAAAACTAGCTAGTCAAACAAGAATCAGGCAGGTACTGGGTTTGGCTTGTTTATAAACAAAAAGAAGAGACAAGAACCAAAACCAATAAGACAACGCTGCTGCAGCAGCTGTGCCAAGTAATAAGGTACGTACGTATTAACGAACTGTCAAACCTTGTGGGTTGCTGCTGTTGCTGTTGTTTAAATGGAAGGATTGATGATAAGGGTAATGTACAGGGTTGATTTGATGTGCCACTGCTCTGATAAATTTTTTCTATTTTGCTTGCAAGTGTGAACTGCTTTACCCATATTACTGTAAATACGAGCAAACAAAGTAAAGAAGAGAGAGATTTTGTGTTTGTATCTGGTGGGAAATGGTGAAAGTCAATAGGATGATATATATAGAGCAGAGGGTAAAAGATCTACTACTATTGTATTGATGGCATTCATTCATTTGCTGCACTGCACTGCCCTGCACAGTGCCCTCCCACCACATAACTTTATTCATTCAAACTCAACAGAAAATTTTGGTACTGATTTTTACTTAATTAAAGTAACTACATCTATCTAAGCATTAATTAGCAGCCTCCTCTACCTATAGCTCTACCTCTAATCTATCTATTTATCAAGTGGTCTAGTTTAGGTTCTAATCATCACAGTTCTTGTTCTTTATTTGTTAAGTTAGTGCCTCTAGTTAAAAGGAGCTTTGTTACACAAATTGGGGTTGTCAACGGATCATCAATTTTAAGAAATAGTCTTTTTCTTTTCAATAGACTAGATCGTTGGGCGCACCACCAAAATCGTCCGCAAACCCTTCGAGCAAAATTGAAAATTTAGAATAACTGTCATATCCATATAATTATATTTGCAAAGTGTAATTAGGGATAAAGTGAGAACAAAATAAAACCATAATACGTGATAATGTTAGGATTTTGAATTTAATTAAAATAATTTACATTTATACCCTAAAACTATTTACATAACCCATCAGTGGAAAATAAAAATAAAGGTAGATTGGACTTTAGCCATATATATCTACCAACTTATTATAATGCCCCGTTTATGTAAGGTATGTTTAATTAAAAGCAAAATACCAAGGGTAAAATTGTACTTAAAAAAAGTCTAGCTTTTTCCTCATATATGGATGGGAGATTATTTATTTTTTTGATAAATTATCTAGAATCGATTCCTAAACCGTCTTTCATAATTTAATTTTAAAAAAGGGAATGGAAAATTCTTTTAAATGAATAGTGGGGTTCAAACGAATACAGGTCTAATAGAGAAAGCAAGTTATGTGAGGAGGAGGTTCTTCTATCCTGACAGTTAATGTATTTCGGCTATTGATTTGGCTATTTTGTCAGCCAATTCGACTCAAATTTTCTGATTTCCTTTTATCTTATAAAAATTTCTCGACTGCACACCAAACCAACGGGTTATAGTATTTTTTTTTATGGTTATATTGCATATTCTACATATATATATACTTCACTTAAATCATAAATTTATATTATTTTCATACGTAATTAAATTAAAAAGTGTTTTTTTACAATTTAGTTAGTTTGAATTTTTCGGTACCAAACTCATATAAGTAGAATAAAATATACATGAATTAGGGTCGTTCCGAATTAGCATCAAATTCTGAATCGTTCATTAGATTTTGACTGAATTTATATTTTACCCAAACGTATAATACTCGAACGTTTTCCGTCATAAATTTTTTCTATACGCCGAATTGCTAACACGACAGCAGGACAGTTATTTATCTTTATTTAAGCCAAAACAGGGAAATGCAAACCTTATGTAGATTATTTTTGCCTTGGATATGATGGTTTCATAAAGCATTGCATGATAAAAGGATTTGATGATATGCATCGACTAGCGAGATTATTTGAATATTTGAATTTATTTACCTAGAGCAAGCACTTTAGAATATGTCGAGTGGAAAGCATTCCTCTAATTCACAACAAAAAACCGTTCCCTAAAGCTAAATACCAAAATTCATTCATCGCTTTAGAAGAACGAACATGGGAAATCCAAAGTGACGCGAGTACACCTTAACCTTTTCAATGTTGGTCGAGTTTAATTTTTGTTGGGATCCGCCTAACCTTTAACCAACATTATGATAATCAAGATGCAATAGCTAATGCTAAAAACAACAACTATAATGGGAAGTCTACACACATTCGTAGAAGACATAATTCCATGAAACAACTAATCTCAACTGGCGTTATTTCTATTAACTTTGTGAGGTCTAAAGAGAATATCGCGGACCTTTTGATGAAAGGTTTGTCCAAGGAGATATTTAGTAATGCATCGAGGGGAATAGAGATTAAGCTCATTAAATAAACTTTCCATGAAGGATACTCAACCTTGCTGACTGGAGATCCCAAGATCAAGGTTTTGAATGAGAAAACTAATTTGTGGTGGTTTACAGGAAACACTATTAGAGAATTTCATTCTCTGTCCCTTCTCTATGGTGAAGTGAGGTGTAGCAGTAAACACTCTTGATGGAACTCACCTATCTGAATGTGGAAGTGGGCCGCTTCCTATGAGAATTGAGATGATTCTCTAGGGAATTCTGAGAACGGGATACGTCCAGGGCCAAAATGGACACAACGGCATGAACTTGATAGCGCCTAGAGTGATATCACGCGTGGAAGTTATTGATGAATTACACCAAACGATGGCAGTTCAAGACATCACGTTCATTGTCCATCAAGTAGTTCTGGTAGTTTCTCACTAAGAAAAGGTTCAAGACCTTATGGACACCAATTGCCTGTAGTGGTATTTCTCACTTTCTGATTTCTGATTTTTATCAGTTTTTCATTCATGTGGGGGATTGTTGGAGAGAATGATTTTATGTTTTGTTTTTGGTCTTGGATTGATTGAACCTTAGGACCAAGGGGTCACTAAGGGCACTATCTCATTTTCATTATTTGTGAATGAAACCTTTAGTCCCATATAGGAGAAACTAAAGATGTTGTCTCTCCATATTACTAAGAAAATTGCATCTAAGAGTGGCCCTTTGGGTCAACACACTTTTGTGTAAGGGAGAGGACTTAGGAAATGGGCTAGTTGGTGCAACCACACATTTCACACACGCGCGGTGCTTCACACCGAAATAAGCACGCCGCCGTCGTCTGTCCGGTTTGGCGGGCGGGCTGGGCTCGGGTTCAGGTTCATGTGTGGGTGTGGGTCAACCAAGACTTATCTTTTTGGACAATTTTTTTTTTGATATATTTTCCAAATGAATTTAAATATAAAGTAAATTGTCTTAATAAGGGGGGCGTCTGAACCGGTGGAATATATTTTACTTACCAAAAAAATTTCTCTTGCAATAATGGTTGTTTTGATTTCTGCCCATTTTCTTTCCGTTTTTTCTTTTATGTCCGCGCTCCTTGTACGAAATTGATTAAGAATCAATTACCATTACTACCAGTCTCTAATTTCTGCCTATAAAATAACTCAGAATTTTTCATTTCAATTATCCCAGAACAGGCTACTATTCCTGGCTCTTTTCCCCTCTTCTTGCTTTGCTTGCGCATTTGCTTGTTTATTTCTTTCCTTCATCTTGTTGTTGAGTTCTTTTGAGTGGGAAAGTATCGTAGTGCTATATAATACTTGTATCGGGAAGTTTTATCCTTGACACAACTTCACTGTTGGGTATTTAGCATCACTCATTTTTGAGACGTACCGGTGAACTATTATTTTAAGGACAGTTTGATGATCAAGTGACTCTGCCCTCAGATCAGTGGTTAAATTTCAGAAGTTTTATTTAACGTTAACATCATTTGTTTTCAATATTTTATTGTTGCAAAATAACATACTATACTCCAAACCTACATCATGTATACTTACCTATACTTACACTAAGGATTGACGTTGATTGCTCAGATTGTAGCTAGGTCTCCACTTTCATAGATGGATGATTCCAGGTTTGACATGGTAGGAACCTGCCAAACGATTGCGATTAACATCATCTTCAATGTTGAATTTGAAGCAGTAAAATCCATTTCCCGGATAAGCCATATTCCATTAGAGGTTGGAAGGCCAAATCAATTTGAGTTTTGCACGAATATCAGTTGATTTCAAAGGCGCGGCTCCCTTTAGTTGAGATAGTCGACCAATCAAGCAACGTCAATATGCTTTTGGTATTCATCTTCTAAGATACATATATAGAGACGTGGTATCCATTTACACAAGGTTTTAGAAGTTGGACAGTACAAACTCTATGAATTTTGGCAACGACTACCATAAAACTAGATCATCGTGGAGGACGAGAAATAACTTATGAATGAATGATTATGGATTTTGTCTAATTAAGGTGTAAATATACTGGTGTCGAACAACAAGGAAGAAAAGTGGAGGTTCAACAACATAAAATCAACCCCAGTTGTGGAATCCTTATTTTTAAAACCTAAGTCGTTTTTTTTTTTCTTCTCCATAATTTTATTGGACACTCTCTTATCTCTTTTTTTTCAAGGAGTCGGGTTTCGATGGGACAAAAAAATAACTCCGGAAAGCCAAAAGCATAATCTTTGCTCAGAATTCATGTTTCAATGAGACCCTGCTACCTTGTTATCTATATAAGAAGAAGTTACGAGTTTCTACTAACATTTCCATGGAGAAATTCGCCCTCCCACACTGTAATAAACAATGAGTTCCAGTTTTGTATGATGCAAATAGAAATAAAAATATAAACACTAAAGGCAAGTCTTATGGAGTTACCAATTTTACAATTTGGCGCCACCATGGACTTGGCAGATTAGAAAACTCGTTTTCCAAGTGAAAGAGGGTTTTCAAATAATTTTTTTTTTTAAAAAAAATATTTTAGACAACACTCCAAGTGCCTTTTGAAACCTATTTTTTTCATACGACTCTTAGGTCAATTCCTTTGCTGATGGCCAAAAACTAAAATTTGTCAAGCCAGGTGAATGGACAAATGCAGTTTTCCATTATGGTAAAATCGATTCAACGACACAACATTTGACGCGCGACATAACATTGGTCACCAAGACAAAAGTTATTTCGCCAACGGATTCCAACGAGTACTTCCCAACAACATTTCAAAATCTATATAAGTTCATTTCATTATTCTTCCTAAACTCGCACTTCTCTACCTTCTACTACCTAAACTTTTCTTTACAGATTCATATAATTTTCATTGTAATCCACAAATGAAGAAAATATTAATAGGTATAAATAGTAAAAGAAATGGAAGGGTGAAACTTTACCTCCGTCTACTACAATGGAAAATTAGGAACAAGATCGTTCGTATAAGTATGATCATCCAAAGGTAGTGTGTGGTCAAAATTTACTTCCAAATCATATGTCTGGACATCAATACCGATATGGATATCATAGATTAAAAGGTGGTTGGTCAGAGTTGCACATTATCTACCTTATACTACCGGCTCAAGTTCAAGAAAAAATAAATAAATATCCTTGGTATATATCACAAAAAGCACAATACCATATGTGTGTCTCTATTATTAGAAAGGTACTGACCTACGACGCACACGTTCCATTTCATAGACTTTGAGATTTATAAGTTTATTTTAAAAAATATTTTATTTTATTTTATTTTCATACTCATTTGATATCCAAAACATTATTAATTTTTTTACTTTGAAGCATAATTTTTTTTGTTAACAATGGTTGAGTAAACTAAAACAATTAAATGATATTATTGATATTATAGGAATTATCCCCTTTGATTTGTGGTTCATTTGTGCAATAATAAGTAATGTGGGAGACATTGTGCCATTCAATCAAAATGAATGGGTGCACGGTGAAAAATGGAAGACGACCCTTATAATGTACTCGGATTGGGAAGCACTAGGGACGTGAATATAAAATGTTAAAATCTAATGGATTGTTATGATCAGGGTCGGAGAATTTTAACAGAAAAGGGAGGAATCAACTAATGTAGATAAATATAATGAGTAGATGAATATGATGAACTAGAAAGAGTAATGATGATGTTATCGTTACTCGACCAATTATTCTTTCCTAACTCAACCAGTGTTTCAAAGATTGGTTGACTTGAAGCGTTACAAGATCTGCATGCAACACCATATTGGGGGTCAACAATTTTAGCAGAAATGTACTCAGCTTTAGATACAACATGCATAGGAAATAAAAGCTTCAATGTTTTCTGGGGAATCATATAGGTAAATATCTCAATTGAGTATTTTTTAAGAAAAAACATGGTCATATATACTAATTTAGGAATTTTGTTTTAGCATTAGTGATATACCTACTTCCGGGTTCGCCAACCACTTCTTAAGGACAACCAAAGAAGAGCTCCAATAAAGGACAAGTATTTCAGGGACAACTGCGAAGCAGAGTAATGTGACGATGAACCTGTGTCTGTTTTTACTATTAGGTATCAACAAATGACAAAAAGCTTCCAAAATGTTGTTGTTCATCCTTAATTACCAAGATTGCTCGAAGTTTGGAGACCCTGAATCGCAATAAGTTTTTGAGTATTCACTGCATAGAGTTGTTCTATTCATCCCGTCATCAAGGTGTGGTTTTTTGTATTTGAGGGAAAGACTTCTTTACCGGTTGCAGAGTATTTTTGCAGAATCCATAACCCCATAATTGAGGGTTTAGTCTCTCCTGCATATTTTGAAAGGTTGCGGCGAGGAGGTTGTCAAAGATATAACCTTTAAGTGAAGGCCATGTAGTGCAAAATTGGTAACTCAAATAGTACCACAAAAGTGTGAATCTTACAATGAGTGTTCACAAAATGCACATCTATGGGTTTGATTTGCTAGCATTAGCTCAAATAGGTCATGATAAATTAATCATTCCTAGCATGCCTCCTTCAGAATAACCCTGCTCAATGACGTACGTACCTCACAGAAAGGGGTTCTTTATTATCTTCATCAATTTTTCCAGAAATACAATGGGGGTTGCCAAGTATAACTTCACCAGAAGATATTATGACGATCCCAATAGTTTCGACGGATATGAGTCGTACTTATTCTTATTACTACGTAGATGTCACTGAATAACAATTGAGGTCTCAATGTAACGAATACTGATGGGTAACTCCATAAATGGAGGCTATGCAATTGGATTCAGTTAACAAATGGAAGGCGGAAACATGATCTTTGGATTTGGATCAACTTTTAATACTCTTATTAGTGCAACTTCTGGTGATGGTAGCCACGATAGCTCATGGAACTATGCAAAAAATATAAGAACATGAAACTAAAGTACAGAATGTGCCTACGACACAACATCATGTATTTCAACCTGAGACGAGACCATTGGGAGTAGGGATTCATCTCTAGAACCAGAATACATCTTATCTTCCTGGACCACCACAACCTTCCACTTATACTTTGCATCCTTCCTTTTCTATTTTTCAATGTTCTTCTGCTACTTTTCAACCTTATGGAGAAGGAGGAGATTTGGCGACTTTCTCAAATTTGTTAGCTAGTGGAAATATTCCGGGTCTTAGCCCCTGGAACCATAATGATGAACAATTATAACTTTTATTTCTACAAAAAAAATGTAATTCTAGTTTTAATTAATGAAAACTACTATTTTATTTTGAAATCAAATTAACCATTACATTTAAATAACCATTAAATTAAATTTGGGATTAACCATCAAATTTAAATAACCATTACATTTAATTAGAACGTATTAACTGCTCAATGTAAATCTTTATTGAGGTGTACTTAGTGAAGCAACATCATACAAAAAAGTGGTGAATGTATTCAACATCTTAAGGATTTCAAAAAAAACCATGGAAAGTGAAAGCTTTCCTTTTTCATCTGTGCCATTCATTTAATGATCTACTTATCAAATCAACATCAATTTCACCCCTTATTCTTCATCGATTAACTTGCATGATTAAAGCTACACATTCGTTTACTTTTTGCTAATTGTTTTTGAAGGTGATGTTGTAAGCGAGATGCACCACGTCCTCTCGGGTTTCCGTTGTTACTACAAAAATTTTCATGAACGCTCTGTCAGAGAATCATATTCTATTGTTCTGCTTCAGGAAGCTAGGGGTTGATCCATTTTCCAAGAGATTAAGAAAAACTTAATTGAAACTAGAAGAGATTTGTATGAAATTTTAGGCGTGAAGAAGGTGTAATTTGAAATAGGTTAATAGTAAGTATTTATAAGGAATTCAAAGGGAGTTGTTGGATCTAGACGTTGAGCGACACATGTTGTGTCACGCGGTTCAACCTCTACCATACTGCGACATAAGTTGTGTCGCACGGCTTAACATTGTTCGCTCATTGACATAAGTTTGTCGCGCGACACAACACTTATAGCGCGTCAGATGTTCCGTATCGATGTTCAAATGCTAAAATTTGAGGGTTTGCCCATCCATTTTGCACATTTGTTGAGTCCACAGTGGATTCAAAATGAACAAATCCTTGATTTAGCCATTCCATGTGAACTTCCTTTAGTGTCCCATATAGTGAAGACTTTTGACCACTCATTTGGTTGAACGAGTGGTTGATTAAGTTTGGGATGAAAAGGATTATTCCTCTACCTATAAGAAAAACACTATATGGATGGATTTCTCTTGGCTTTGGCTAGATTATAGTCAAGAGCAACCATTATGATTCATCTCTTGGCTATAATGCATCCAAAAGCTAAGTCTTGGCTAGTGAGCGGAAGAGATATGTGCCACTCACTAGCTAAGAGATGGCTGATAGAAATTCAGTTTATGTCAATTAATTTTCCGCCTTCGATTTTTAATTTATCTCCTTACGTTTCAACTTATATATATATATATTAAAAATACGAAATATTTGATCACAAAACACTTGACGGAAACTGAGTTTCCATAATGTACTAATGTATAAGTCAAGAGAAGTCGAATTACCGTTGAAGATGGTTTTTCTCTTGCTCTTGCTCTTGGCTTGGCTTGGCTATAATATAATGATAGCCAAGAAAAATAATACACCATCGTGCTTGGCCTAATAGTATCAAATTGGATAAAATCTTTGATTTTTGATCGAAGGGATCAATCTCATAATTCTTGCTCTCCTGAAATCCCAACTAAAAAGAACATTTACACGATTCACAAATGAGATATCATTTTTAACGTGACTAATATCATTACGTATAAGACAAACAAGTACGAATAAATTCTGACAGCAAATGGTATCGCGTTAGTTTTGGTATCAACCCATATAAATCATGAACATTTAAGTCTTTTTTGGGATTATCATAATTTTGTAAGACAACATCATAGAAACTAGTAAATAAAATAAGCACTTTTTAAATTAAAATATTAAAATGATCCGTTGATATAATTAGAATGATATTATTTTAATATTTTATTATTATTTTTTATAAAATCTGAACAAAAATAAATTAAAATTATTTTTAAGTTACGTATTCTTTTTATAATCCTTTACATTACTACAAAAAATAAACTATTATGAGACAGATAACTGTCTAACCATGTTAACATATCCTCTCCTATTAAAATAACTCTCAAGGCTCCGTATAGGATAGCAAGCATCGTACAAATATATACTTTTCTGTGCATAGGATTCCATTCATACACCCATTCATGCACATCCATGTCCATAAATTTATAAGTTTTAGTTTAATTTAGTTCAATTTAGTTTAATCTGATCTTTTTATTTTTTTATGGCTATAGAGTGAAAAAAGATTAGCAGAGAGAAAAGGGAAAGCCTCTTAGTTTTTGCTTAGACAATCTGTGTAGTACTACTGTACCCAATTTTGCTTTCCTCAGAAAGAGAGTGACTGAGTGTGAGAGAAACAGCTTGGCTTAACCCATTTGTCAAAAAACGTCTCTGCCTGGCCATAAATATGTAGTCATGAGTGTCTCTCACTCGCCCTCTCTAATTTCGTTTTTAGTGAGAGAGAAATTTTGATGCTTTGAAAAACTAAACCTTACCATCTCATTTTTATTTTAGTTTTTTTTATATTTCACAAGAGTACTATGGTGATGAACCAACTGTTACGGGCAATTGAGTACTAAAACTAGTGGTATGTATTGAAGTACTCTCTATATATATACCTATTAACGGTTTTAGTTATGTGCAAAGTATATATTATATATATGAAAGCTTATAATATTAGATCGTAATGACAAAGAAGATTTACACTTAAAATTCTTCTCTAGCTTATGATAATAAACCCAATCATACGGGCGATTATCTGATAACCGCACATCAGGAAACTCTATGGATATATATCCTTTTAGATGATAATCACCGTTTTAAGTTGTTATCTCATTAAAAACCTCGACAGGAAAACCCAGAGGGACAAAACCTGAACGTAGGAAAATATGAGTACTCAGAACAATGATTGACCCGCAAATGTTGCCTCATTAAAACCTTGTCCGGAAAAACCCAAAAGGACAAAAACCAGGACAAAGGAAAAAGAGTACAACATTTTGAACTGCGGATAACACTGGACTCGCGTGCCTCATTAAAACTTTGACAAGGAAAATCCAGTGGGAAAAACCTTGACTAAGGAAAAAGAGTACACGACGTAAAAGTCCAACATGCCCAATATCCATAGTTTTTGATGGCTTTATTCCCCCTGATGAGTAGCCTTCTCATTTGATCATTGTGCCTGATAATAGAGTTCACGAACCATCCTTTAATGTCTTCAACGACTTCCTTTAGTTGAGAAACTCGGTCCAATTTTTCCTTTGTCTAATTTCTTAATGATCTTCTGATTGGACCATCTTTTTATTCTCATCTAACTTTGTCTGAACAATCATGACCGACTGGAGGAATAACAATTATCCTCTACTACCAAACTACTAATTAGGAGAATATTTAGCTGCTTTCACAAACCTGTTGAAAAATCATAACTCAAAAAGTCTGATTAGCCTTTCTCTGTGGGAGATATTCTGCGATCTTTTATACAAAAGATCTAGCATAGCGTTACCAAGAAGATGAAGGAGTTTTCTTCGGGCTAATGTCTCGATATTGGTGCTGGATAGAACCAGACTTACATGTTTACTACAAACCCAATATCAGGTATCTATAGCATATATCCTATGTACAATTTACACATCTTTTGTGTGATACATATCACAGAGTTATACATCTCCTTTGTTGAGATGTAAATCGATCAATCTTAAAAGTAAGAAATCGTACAACAGTAAGTGTCAGTTTGTCTATTTAAACACGTATAAACCTTTAAGGTTGACAAAATTAATGGAATCCCAATTACAATGCTCAACCGACAGATTGAGACCTTGTTTTACCGAGATTTTACATCTTGATCTCATTCTTTAAACATTTTTGTGCTTTGGAGAACTCTTCAGGAGTTCCAATAAAGTAGAAGTTGAATACATTAAATCTCGTAAATGCACAATTTATGAACATATAAGATGGTTCACATGTCCCTTGATAATATAAACATTCGCTTAAACGATTAACTACATTCGTCCGAATCTTCTCAATAAGTTTTAGCAAATGCATATGGCATGGTAAGTCTACTGATAGTTGAAAACCTTCAAGAATTTGCATGCAGTGAGCAGTAACCATATCCATTAGATGCATGTCGAGTCCTTGAAAGACTGCCAGACCAATACCAAAGAGGTAATTGCATCCATAATAGGGAATATGTTTCTTTGTAATCCATCTCAGGTTTCTATGAAAGACTTTGTGCCATTAGTTGACCTTATTTTTCTCGCTATGCGCAAACACCCACATGTAGCCAATATGGCTTACATTTTGGATGTCGCGATTGCAAACATCCACTCGTGGCCAAGTGTAGCACACATTACTAAGTGTTCATTTTGCATTTCCAAAGATATGCATTTTTGTGAGAATTTGTTATTCTGCTTGGATCTCTCTTTCAGTTTAACCAATCATTCTTTGATGAAAGTCCCATATAGAGAGTGGTTTAACACCAACATCATCTATGGCAGTATCAGTGGATACTTTGACTACATCACCAACAATCATTGTATTACGACCATTCTCTATTGCACTCATGCCTTATGGAAATCCCCTCATTTTGAGGTTCCATAGCTTTTGCGGAGACGTTCTCTTATCAGGAGAACTATACTTAGAGAATTCCGATCTTTAGTAGTCTCTAAAAGAGTTTTATTGTTCAATGATTGTTATTGGTCTTTTCTATTCGGAAGGAGAAGAATAATTTGAATCAACTAATCATCCACGCTTGTGGTGTGTTTTAAATGACACACTTGCTGCCACATTCACATTTTTTCAAGGAAGCAACTTGATTTGCAATTTTATGAAGATATCAAATTTTCTGCATGTTTTTCACTGCTAAAAACATCAAAATAAGATATATCCTGGTCTATCTTTGTGTAAACCAGGATACTTCACGACGTTTTTCAGGCAATAGCATTTCCTCCCCTGAACGGTGGGAAAACTTTCTCATCAAATTTGCAAATCTTCTTGCAGCAGAAACCGCAGTGGAATACAAGACGTCCCAAAATAGAAACATGATAATGGTTAAACTATTCAATAAATGAAAACGCAACAAAATTAGTTACCATAAAAGCCCAGAGCATTACCAAAATGATACAACTTCAATGACTAATTAACAAGCAAGAGTTTCATTTAAATTTATACGAGTATAGATATACAATTATCACTCATGTGATATGTCGAGTCATTTAAGACTACAAGATTATACTTCCATCAACCTGATTAAGTGTTTGTGGAAACTCATTGTCAATGAGTACCGTTGTATAACATGCGACCTTAATTTTCTCACCACGCTTTCTGATAAGCATTAAATTTGTATCTGGTGCTAGGACTAAGGTCCTAAAAGCGTATACAAGTGAGAAAATTACTCAATATAAATCGAGGTCCATATTTTCCAACCATCTAAACTTTGTCGATAATTCATTTGCAAAAGAGGGATACTTATCCACCATTATTTCAGTAGCTACTCTGAACATTATCGATAACCAGTTTGATAATCAGTTTATAACGATCATACATCATTCTCTAGAGTATGAGGATATTTTCATCCATTGGTACCAAAATTTAATATGCGGATATTCTTCACCATAAGATATCAACGCAAATTTTATGGATATGCTCCTCGTCAGGAGGTATCAACTCATAGCTCAAAGAGAATATAGATGTTATCTTAAGAGGTTTTCGTATATGCTTGTAAGCATGTTTCAGACGAAACAATCGTTGCGATTCCGTGGCATGCCTTGCAAGGACTTTAATTTATGCCGAATTACGCTAGCGTACTTCTGCTAATTCTAGCAACGGAGTAACCTCCAACACCTTAGGCACTTATTGGTGTGAGAATTTAGATGAGACACAATTGGAGTTAACCAATATCGTCGACGATTCTCCCCCTGATCCTTAGGCGGGAATATCTCAACAACAGAAATTTCAGTTCCACATTACTCTACCTATCAAGGTAATAACTGGGTACTGACATGATAACACGTGACCCAGGAGAGATAACTGATTAGGTTTCCTCTCTCGGTTACTGTTCAGCTGGAATAATTTTAAGAATTTACAATACCATGAAAAATTAACTGTAAACTGTAAATAAATTCTGTGAACATAGACACTATCTCAATATCAGTCCCTGTCCTACCAAGACGACCGATAGAGATTAAAAATTATGAACCGCTCTTCAGGTGTGCATATCGTGTCTTTTATGCCACAACGATAGCAGAGCTCGACCATGCTTAAAGATGGCTTATTCAACCACTTATTATGCTACCGTTCCGTATTTCTCCACTTCTAGTGGTATGGAGCTTATCAGGTTCCTAAATCTGAAAACTCATTGTGGTTCCCATATTTAAATATGTCTACCACATTATGCATTTTTCTCATTTGCCGTGTCTATAGACTTATTTGCATAGGCACTGATGCAAATTTAATTCACCAAATTTGTGATTTTGGTAATAGTTTAGGAGACAAGAAGACTAGATATTAACTCTTAATACCATTTAAAGAAATGCAACACTCATTATCGATCGACGTTTGTATATCTAAGAGGCGTGGTTAAAATACGCAGCTCTCGTTGTTGCTATCACAACATATACAAAGTGCATATCATGCACTAGCTTTTTAAAGCTCGTCGATATAAGAGGCGCATGCATTAAGCATATCGTAAAGCTAGCGGAAACACATAAAGGCGCAAAATTTTGATGCTCTTCTTATTGCCCGTCGTAGTATTTATATGACGCATATATTTCTTCTCTAAATTCAAGCTATACTATTAACCACAAAAATTAGTGGTGAAACAACGAAGGAAATTTTATTTTCTATGCCATCCAGAAAAGATACGAAAAAACCTTACATTGTCTAATTAATGAGGAAAATAACAAACGCTATAAAACTCAAATATTTGATTAAATCCAGAAATTAAATAACATTGTAAATATAAGTTATTTTAAATACGTACCTATTTCAATATCCCTTCGTATACCACGATAATTATTTATACTCACCTTAGCGTATACAAAATGTTGTAATCGTCTGACTTCTTCTTTTACAAGTTCATCAGCTCCCATGCCGATTATTATAGAACAATTGGTCGTTTTATATTTCACAAGAGTACTATGCTGATGAACCTACTGTTACGGGCAATTGAGTACTAAAGCTAGTGGTATGTATTGAAGTACTCTCCGTATATTTATAGACTTAAGTTCATGGTACAAGAGGATGTTATTCTCACACGTCACCGTACAGGTGTTAAGCTAAAGGTGATTATTCTCACACTTCACCATACGTTATTTAACAATTTTATTTTAATTCAATTTATTTTAATTTAATTTAATTTAATTTAATTTAATTTAATTTAATTTCATTTGTCCGTCTGTTTTTTTCTGTGGGTTCTGTTTGTTTCGAGTTAAACTTGTGTGTAGTCATTATCTTCACTTCTCACTTACGCAGATATCTGTGTCACCACCACCATAGATATAAAGAGCATTACTCAAGGACCTACTTCTCCTCTTCTTCTTTTATCACTTGCTGTTGTTGTTGGTATTATTACTATTACCATAACCCCATTAAGCCATTACCATTCTCTGTTCACTTCTTCTCCTCCTCCTCCTCCTCCATATTTTGTGTAATTATACCTTTTTTTTCTAGCAATTCTGATGTGGGAGAGAGGAGGCTCTCTCTCTTGTTCAAGAGAGCCTACCTGATTTGAGTTTGAGAAGACTTAGTTTGTTTTTTTCTTTCAAGCTTTTTTTCGTTCTACTTTCAAGCAATCTTGTGTGGGTTCATTCCTTTTCTAATCTGGGTTTGGTTTTTAGTTAATGGCACTTTCTATGTATAATCATCATCATCATCATCATCATCATCATAATCAGAAAGAACTTTCATCAACTTCATTGAAACAGCAGCAGCAGCAGCAACAACAAATGGATACAAGCAAATATGTTAGATATACACCAGAACAGGTTGAAGCTCTAGAAAGGGTTTATATTGAGTGTCCAAAACCTAGTTCATTGAGAAGACAACAACTTGTTCGAGAGTGTCCAATACTCTCTAATATTGAACCTAAACAGATCAAGGTCTGGTTTCAGAATAGAAGGTAAAGAAAGGGTCTTTAGAATTGTTTTTTTCATATCCACATGAGTTGCCTCAAAAAAAAATCTCTTCTTTTATGTTTGTAAAATTAAAAAGAATTATGTTTTGTGTGTTCTTCCAAATGTTAGTTCATTGGGTTGCTTTGATTTTGTTTTGGATGTTGAAGATTTACATTCATCTTGAGTGGGCAAAATTTATTCCTATTTTGCCATTGTTGGTTTTTATTTTTGGAGGTTCTGTCAAAATTTCAAATCTTTTTGTTTTCTTCTTATTTGGAGTGGTATATTGAATTTTGGGTTCTGGGGGTTGAGGGATCATATTCATTTCAGTCAATATGTTGTGTTTTTGAGGCAATGGGTTCTTCCAGTTCATGATGTTTTGGGGGAATGTGAGTAAGGGATAAAGATGAGAGAAGAAGGGTAAAGTAGTTTGTTTTGATTTATGTGTCATTTATTTCTTTAGCATTTCTTTGGTTCTGAAAAGTAATTTTTTTGGTTTCTGTGAGGATTTCAAGTGTTCTTCTGTTCTGTCCCTGCATCTAAACATGCAACTTACTTTCTATCTTTGTATATGATTTTATAGAAGAGGAATCTTTGTACTTAGAATATTTGTTTTTAATTATTGTATATTATGGTTAAAATTGTTTTTGTCCATTGCATGATTCTAATTGTTTTATTGTGAAGTCACTAGATATTCATTATTCTTAGGTAGTAATTTCAAAGAAAAATGTTTACACAATGTTGTGGTTGTGGTCCCAACATGCTGTTTAGGAAATATTTTTTCATTTAGAAGCAAGAAAATGCATAGACAAGGCAACCTCAACTTGAGCTTTTCTTGGTTATGCATTTAAAATTTTGGGGGTTTCATGAATTTGTTAGTGATTTCATGAGTTTGCTTGAAATAGAACAAGCTGTTGTTTTTAAAAGATAGGTAAGTCGATGGGTTTATGTTGATCCTCTAGATGTTAACTCCAGGTTACAGAGTTGGCTAATTTCACTATAATTGTAAGCTGACATTTTTTATTTGTTTCCCACTTCAGATGTCGCGAAAAACAAAGGACGGAAGCATCTCGTCTCCAAACGGTGAACAGGAAGCTGACTGCCATGAACAAGCTGTTGATGGAGGAGAATGATCGGCTTCAGAAGCAGGTCTCCCAGTTTGTTTATGAAAATGGATACATGAAGACGCAGCTGACTAACGTAAGCCTTTACTTTACCAAGCATTTCTTATAGTTGTAATTCATTTTGTAGCAACATTGGCTTTTAAGCGGTTCTTACAGTTGTTTACTTGAGTGTATTATCTTTCATAAATAACGAATAACTGTTGGTAGCATGCGGAAAGTGCTTCTGCACGTGTTTTTACATTTTGGGAATCTTGTACAACTGTTTTTTTGCTGTATGCGGTGAAGTTTGGCGTGTCTTTTCCAATTTTGAACTTTGTCGTGTCTTTGCGTTGAACTTTGTCGTGTCTTTGCGTTGAACTTTGTCGTGTCTTTTCCGATTTTGAACTTTGTCGTGTCTTTTCCACCCACCTTGTACGAGCAAAACAGTGTTGATAAGTGTGAACTGAATTTGTAATTATCACTGTTAACAAAGACTAAGTATGTAATGAGTCAGTTTTTTAATCTCAAATTCAAGTAAATTGTAAAATAATCTCATTAAATAGAAAATTCACAATTTGTAGTTACTTAACATTCAGTATGCAAGTCTATTCATATGAACCGGGCAACTAGAAGTTGAGTAAATTGGGTATAAAGTATTTGCAGAAGGAGATAATTTCATTTTACAATTGCATATGATATGTAACCTTTTCCATCTCTTTTCAATATCTGCCTTCAAAGAAATTTGAATATCCTCTGCCTGATCATGGCAGAAGTAGTTGTCTGGGCAGTTATAGGTCATTGCTCCAATCCATGATGAATAAATGTCCCATGCCTGACTGCTTACACTTGATAAATGGAATGGCCTATGATATGATTTTATTTTCAAGACTATTTATGAATTTGATACTTATGTGCAGTCTTCTGCGGTGACCACGGACACAAGCTGCGAGTCTGTGGTCACAAGTGATCAACGCCAACAGCAGCAAAACCCAACATTGCATCCTCCAAGGGATGCCAACAACCCAGCTGGGTAAATAATTCTCGGTTCTTGAAATATCTACTTTCACTTATTTTAACCTCTAGTCTATTTTGCTTAAGCAATTTAGTTTTCTCACTACTTTGCTTCTTTAGTCTCCTCGCAATAGCTGAGGAGACCCGGACACAGTTCCTCGCCAAGGCTACTGGAACTGCTGTCGACTGGGTCCAGATGCTGGGGATGAAGGTACAGATGTGACCCTTTTGTTAATTCCTTTTGTTCTTCCCTTTCTATTAAGTAATTGAGGCTGAGCTCAGACTTATATTTGACTTCTTTCTTCTAGCCTGGTCCGGATTCTATTGGCATTGTTGCTGTTTCCCACAATTGCAGTGGTGTTGCAGCACGAGCCTGTGGTCTTGTGAGTTTAGAACCCATGAAGGTGAGGGTTGAAGTCTCTCTCTCTCTCTCTCTCTCATTTTTTTCTTTCTATTTAGATGTTAACCAATGATTGTTTTTCCCTACGAAATTCCATCTCTAACTGTGTAAACCTATTTCCAATTGCCATATAGGTCGCGGAGATCCTCAAAGATCGTCCATCTTGGTTCCGTGATTGCCGATGCCTTGAGATCTTGTCTGTACAACCAACAGGAAATGGAGGAACCATTGAGCTTATATACATGCAGGTTGTTTTATGTTTGTGGTTAGTCAAAGTTGTTAAATAATATAAACTTGTCTTTCTATAAAACACATACTTAATCTATTGGGGTTTCTCTAGACGTATGCACCTACAACATTGGTATCGGCACGTGACTATTGGACACTGAGATATACTACGGGGTTGGAAGATGGTAGTCTTGTGGTAATGTCACTGAACGATATTGTACTCGCTCTATTTACGGGAATGTTATAGAAAGTATTCTAACAAGAGCCTTGCATATTGTAGATCTGTGAGAGGTCACTTACACCTTCCAATGGTGGCTCAGGAGGGCCCCCTGCTCCCAATTTCGTGAGAGCTGAGATGCTTTCCAGTGGCTACCTTATCCGACCTTGTGATGGTGGCGGCTCTATGATTCACATTGTTGATCATGTCAACTTGGCCGTAAGGATGATGACATAAAAATCAGTTTCTTTTTCTGTTTCCTTTTTTGCGCTCTTCCTGTCTCGCGTTACCTTATTCACCGTGTTTTATGGCTGACATATAGGCGTGGAGTGTGCCTGAGGTTCTTAGGCCACTATATGAGTCGCCCAAAATTCTTGCTCACAAAATGACCATTGCGGTGAGTTCTCCAATTATAACTAGATTATATTTTAATAATTTATATCATGTTTTTCACAGCATGAGGAATTGCATTATTCTCCATTTCTATCTATTTATTTTTTGAATTCACAAAGGTGTAAAATGATATTTTTGTTTTTGGTATGGTGTTACTTACATAGTACATAAATAGGTCCTGCAATCTGCATTTCATTTATGGGTTTCAGAGTATCAGTAACAATGGACCATAGATGTACTAATGGAAGTTTCTGATCATTTTCTGTAGGCACTTCGATATATAAGGCAAATTTCACAGGAGATGAGTGGTGAAATTCGTCACAGTGGAGGTCGCCAGCCTGCTGTTTTGCGGACATTTAGTCAGAGATTATGCAGGTAATGTCACAAGCCAGCATGAATCTGTTATACTTGACCATGGAAACATTTTAATTTCTCTCTGCGTTTATGATGAATTATGAGTAACGATCTAAAAATTGTTTGCAGGGGATTTAACGACGCTGTTAATGGATTTGCTGATGATGGTTGGTCGATATTGGGAAGTGATGGTGTTGAGGATGTAACAATTGCTATAAATTCTTCCTCGAGTAAACTTCCTTGTTCTCAAGGAAACTCTTCTACTATGCTCTCCGTATTAGGGGGTGGAGTAGTGTGTGCCAAGGCGTCAATGCTACTAAAGGTATTTTTGTGAAATCCTAGAATCTTGTGAGACCAGCTTTTTTCTGTCACAACTCTTGACCCAAGATCGGCTAGGGATCTCGCTTATTCTTTCTGTATTATAGAATGTGCCGCCTGCACTGCTCGTTCGTTTTCTGAGGGAGCACCGTTCAGAATGGGCTGATTACGGTGTTGATGCTTATGCGGCCGCATCAATGAAATCTAGCCCCTATTCAATCCCTGGTGCAAGACCAAGCAATTTCTCGAGCAACTTCCCCAGCAGCCATGTCGTCATACCACTTGCTCATACCTTGGAAAATGAGGAGGTGAAATTATTAGTTACTCTAAACAATGTTTCAGTGTATTAGACTGTTGAAATACCAAGATTTGGAATGTATTAGTGATTTTTCTTAAACTCCTAATGCAGGCCTTGGAAGTTGTTCGTCTTGAAAGCCGTGGGTTCTCCCAAGATGGAGTTTTATCACGGGATATGTATTTATTACAGGTGATATATCCGCCGTTGAAGCATTTTAGACTTTGTGGATTAAAATCCTTGAGGAAATATCTGATAGATACCTCGAAAGGATATACTACACACATGCAATCTTATACTCTTACTTCATTTCTCTTTGATAATTCAGCTTTGTAGTGGAGTTGATGAGAATGCAGCTGGTGCCTGTGCTCAGCTTGTGTTTGCACCAATTGATGAATCCTTTCCTGATGATGCACCGTTGCTTCCATCTGGTTTCCGTGTTATACCCTTGGAGCCTAAAACAGTTGGGTGATCTCCAAATTTATTTGTATTCATTATTTTCTAGTCTCTCTATCATTAATATTTACAGATGCCTGTTTGATGTTTCAGGATAGCCGTACAGCCTCCCGAACTCTTGATTTGGCATCCACATTGGAAGCAGGAGCAGCTGGATCACGTCCATCTTCTGATGAAAGTACTGAACTTAAATCTGTGCTAACTATCGCATTCCAATTCACATATGAGAACCACTCTCGAGACGATGTGATTGCAATGGCTCGGCAGTATGTACGCAGCATTGTTGGATCTGTACAGAGGGTTGCAATGGCTATTGCTCCATCCCGTTTAAACTCTACTCTAGGTCTGAAAACATTACCTGGGTCTCCTGAGGCTCTTACCTTTGCTAGATGGATTTCACGCAGCTACAGGTATACTTGGGCATTTTATTCATTAATTTTTAGAATGTGGCTGCCATATGTGATGCTTTATTCAGTTTTCTATTTATTTTGTTAATTTCTTTTTTGCCCGATTGTTGAATCTTTAGTTATGTTTAACACTTTCAGTTAAAATTATGATTGTTAGCCCGATTGTTAAATGTTAATGGTGTTTTTTTGTGTGTACTTTTGTTCAATTTGTTTCGCTATTTCCAGGTTCAACACTGGAATGGAGCTCCTTCTAGCTGACTCTCAAGCTAGTGGTGATTCCCTGTTAAAATCACTATGGCACCACACTGATGCAATTATGTGCTGTTCCATGAAATCAAATGTACGATTTGAAATGTTGTTTACTTTTGTAAATTACCAAGTTAGTTGATTTCATTTAAGTGACGCTGATCCTTTATGTACATTGTTTTTGTAGGCTTCCCCAGTTTTTACTTTTGCTAATCAAGCTGGACTTGACCTGCTAGAGACTACTCTCGTTGCCCTTCAAGATATAATGCTCGACAAAGTTCTTGATGAAACTGGTCGTAAGACGTTGTGCTCTGAATTCTCCAAGATCATGCATCAGGTATTCCACACAGTACCTTCTTCAATGGCAATTTATGCTGGTTTACCTTGAATTCACACAAGTTGAAGTTCTGATGTGATTTTTGTGCTGCGAGTAACTCTTAACACTTTTAGATCAACACTTTTAGATAGGTATAGAGTAGATAGTCGGGTTATCGTTCTAGGGGTGGCTCAGACCTCAATATGAGCTGAGCAGTCTAATTTTGGTCATCCCCACTTAATGTGTATGCATATTCCTGTACTTGTTCTAATTTTACGACATGTACATTGCAGGGTTATTCACAACTTCCCGCCGGAATATGTGTTTCGAGCATGGGAAGACCTGTTTCTTATGATCAAGCTATCGCCTGGAAGGTCTTAGACGATGACGGCACAAATCACTGCTTGGCTTTTATGTTCATGAACTGGTCTTTTGTCTGAAGACGTCACTTGTTTCATACGAGTGTCAAAGCTCAAAAAAGAAGAAGAAAATGAAGACCTTTCATAAAACTTACTTCCGTCTGTTGTGTTCTAATTTGCTTTTAAGCTTCCGTAGACATACTAATACTATGTTTCGAACATTTGAATCTTTTAAGTTGTACTTCATCACTCTTTATAAAGCAGTTATATTACTCTTATGGGTTTATATATCTCCGTCATCTCGTACATTCTGAAAACCCCATTTAGTCAAGAAAACAAACATGGTGTTAGATGTAAAAATCAAACACTCCCTTGATAGCTTTCACAAACTGATTTAACTGCCCCCACGACATTGAGCAGGTTGAAAACTCAACTCCAATCCAGCCCGGAGAAAGCCCAATCACCTGTCCAGTCTAAGATTAGCGACTCGAGCCTGTAAGGTAGGGGTGAGCAACGGGTGGAACTCGTGGATTTGGTGCCATCCAAATCCAACACATTAAAGTGACGGGTATTAAATTTGTATTTATGTCTTATCCATCATCCGTGGATTTAACACTCATGGATGGACAGGTGGGCGGATTAGATATGGATAAATCCACGGATTTTTATGCTTTTAGTAGGAAAATAAAAATAGTTACATATTACAAAAAAAAACTAGTTTAAACATTAAATTAATAAAATTTAATTAATGTATTAAATTATTACAATAAAACAATCTTAAAATTATAATAATATCGTCCCACCAACCAAAAGTAAAAAATTAAAAGTATATTAAGTAGTTGCCAATTTGAATCATCGATACAATTAGGCTATAATGAAAACATTAAAAGTTATATAATACCTGTAAAATACATATATGTCTCTCTGTATTTCATAAATTTCCTATTTTTCCTTAAACATAGCGGGTGTGGGTATCCAATGGATTTCTATACTTGCATCTGCATCCAACCCATTATTTAGTGGATTTAAAAATGTATCCATATCTAGCCCGTCCATGAACGAGTTGGGTGTCCATCCAACAAACTACGAATGAATTGTGTCGGATTGGCATATTTGGATTCATATGCTCACCTCTACTGTAAGGGATTCGGTTCCATGACAAAGTTGTGAATGTGTCAAAGCCCATTGTTAGTCCAGGAAAATGCAGAATGATGTGGCTATTGACATCTCCTCCTCTTTAATACAAACAAGGAAATTGAAAAAATGCTAACCAATTTAACGGAATTTGGTTAACCAAACGGAATAAAGACTAAAATATTTAATGAAATAAGAATATCGGAATAATAAAAATATTTACAAGGACTTAAATAAAAATATATTAAAAATCGTTTATTTACGAAAATATCATTTTTATAAAAATGAATATAAATATTTAAAAACTTCTTATCTTTTTAATTATACGTCGATGTTTTTATAAATTTTATATATTTAAAAAATTATTTGAATTATCTATACAACAAATATAAATAACAATATTAAATTCTCTGTTTTTAATGTATTTATTTTTTTCCAAAAAATTAAAATAAAATTTGAAAATAAGTTAATAAAAACATATTTTTTATATGTTGCTTAGAGCATCCACAGTGGGACGACCATACCCAAAGAGTAAAGAGTAAAGAATTTACTCTTCACGACGCCTGAAATGCAATGGGCAGGGATTAAAATTTGATAGGACGTAAGTCTAAACTAACGTCTGGCGTTGGGTGCATATACAACTATACGTCTGTTGAAATTATGTTTTACGGGCTACGTCTGTGAAAACGCTTGGTTGGGGCGGACGCTGGATGAACGCTCTGTGAAAGGCGCAACCCAACACAATGTATGATAATATATGCACGCTTAATGGCACGCCCAAGCGACATGCGTGTGTTTAGCTGAACGCCTGATGGGGCGTTATCCTATCCAAATGCCCGATCAATTTTTACTCGTGCAGCTAGTACGTGTTTCACAGAAGTCGGGCGCTCGCTTAAGATTATGCTTCACTCATCAGGTGCATCCCTAGTCATACGTGTATATTACCAGGCGTTTGTCTTGGTGAACGCCTGATGGGGCGGAGCAGTTTAAGTTCTTTCTCCTCTTCAACAGACCAGACTCTCCTGGACCCTTCAACGGACAGACGCAAAGAACCCTCAACCGTCTCCTACACCACTTCTACACTTCTAGCTAAATCGAAATCTCCCTCCAAATCAAGTTTAACCTCTTTTCAAATTTGCAAAAGCTAGTAAAACCGTGGCTGATTTGATATAAAGTCATCTAAAGTTAGGATTATTTCAAAGCAAGGTAATAAACTCAAACTTTTATATAAAATTTAATGGATTTTATAGGTTTAGATTATGATTTATTGTAATATTTTGTTAATTAAATTTGTATATATTTGTTTAGAGATTAAACATATGATTATGAAATAGACATATTAGGTTTAACAAATTGTAATTTTACAATTGGATAAAATTTTAGGGTTTTGAAAGTTGTAATTGGATATAAAATATTGATGAGAATTTGGATTTTGAATTTAGAATTGATTAAGTTGTTGGTTAATTTGAGTTGGGTTGTAGTTAATTTTAAGTTCTTGATTAATTGATTTGATATGATTGTTTATGAAATTTAGGAATTATGAATGTTTATGTTCATTTATAATGAATGTTTATGGAATTATAGAATTAGGGAATTATGATGAATTTTTGTGAAGTTGATGATTTGATTAGTAGCGGACAATTTTGTGAATCATGAATTTTTTATTTTGGATGATTTATGAATGTTTGTATATTTGATTATCTAATTAGAGAAATACTTTTTTAATGATGAAATTTGTATTTTTGTTGATTTATGGATTAATGTAGAGTTTTATATTTGTGCATTGTGAGGATTACTCTTGATTTTGAAATTGGGGCGGTACATTTTTGCTTTTGAGGGATGTAGTGTATTAAAACGTTTACAATAGGGATATATGGTATCCCAATCTGGTTAAAAAGTCTCATTTTCCTTTTGATTAATATTATGTTTAGTATTATTACCATACTACTCTTCCATAATAACCTAAATCTAATATAAATCTAAAAAACTAAACCAAAACCTAAAGCAAACTCCCTTTTTTTCTTCTTTTGATTCTTCATCTTACAGATGAAGGAGAATTTGTTTTAAAAAAAAACACCGTTCCAGTTCCCTTTCATACTGGCCCTTTTAGCAAACTCTGGGAAGTACAAGTATATCCACACATATATCAACGTAGGAATATATGTGATAATATCATAAGTAAGATAAACAAAGCTTCATAACTACACCACTAAAATTACATATATAAGATCCACATTCCCTCCGACTTGGGTCTTGTAGACCCTACTACACTTTCTCATCTCGTTCAACAACAAGGAAGGGAAAACACTTCCCCAAGAACAATCGCGGATTTTGTTCAATGGTTCCACCAACTGGATGTAGTTGGCGTTCACCTGATAACCAGAAATTTCGAGGAAGATAACAGATCCCAAGATGTAGAGAATATATGCGGCGATGGTAGCATTAATATGGTGCTCGGTCAGCTGACCTCTTTCATGAAGTTCTTTTTTTCCGAGAACTGTTCCCACAGGCTCTTGAGATATAATGTTCTCTGTATTTGATCAAATACTATCATCTCCCCTTTGGTATAGTCTGCATTCCAACCAAACACCCTCAGAGTAAACTTGTATATGTTCTCCCAACTAATCTCACTTACATAGGTGGGTCCCCTCATGGCTGTACCTACTATGCTGATACCTATGATCAACTGCACATCATTTGAGGTTATAGTCATTTCCCCAAACTGAAGGTGCAAAGTATGTGTTTCCGCGTAATATCTCTCGAAAAAGGCGTAAAAAAAAGGTTTGTCTTATCCAACCACCGAGTTATTTACTCCATACATCAACCCAGAATATTTGACGATCCGAATGACTAATGGTGCTTCTCCAGAAAGTGGTCATAAATTAATTTTTCTCACTGACGATTGGTGTTTTGGAAGACGCATGGCATCAATGTGATCCTAAATAAGATATCATGAAAAATTAGAAAGTGCATGATAATTAAATAAAAACAGACGATATGTAAGATAAGGTTGAGATACTTACTATGGTTGCGACCGTAGTAGCCCAACTGTATCTGTACCCCCATTACAACTCTCCTCCGTCACCCGGGAACCCATGAATAAGATGATTGCGGCCGCGAACTAATATCATGTGAGGCTTTGGCAAGTATCCTCCTTTCTTCTTCCTTTATGAGGTTGCATCTTCATCTTTACCTCCTTATTGTTGTTGTAGTGGTTGTTCTTTACCTCCCGTCCTTATTCGTCATGGATCTCATTATCTTTGTCATCACTTACCTTTTCACTTTGAACTATATCATATTCTATATCAGAATAAGATTCTTTTTCTCTTTGGTGCTCCACTTGAGTTGGTTCATTGATGGAGATTGATTTGGATACCGAACCCCTACGGTGTTTAGCTGCCGAACCCCTACGGTGTTTAGATGCCAAGTTATGACCGTCTTTTCCACGAGGTCCAAAGATCTGAGGATAAACAAAATCATATCTTTTCCTCGAACTCTTTTTTACTTGCTTTCCCTTTCCCTAATCTCTAAAGAGTACGGCAACATACGATAAATAATAATCAAATTCAAGTGAATTTAGTAATTCCAAGAATACAATCGGCCATCACGATACATCTATATACTTCCAACGATTCCTATCAATTTACACTAAAGAATCGTTCTATAAGGGTGTTTATATCCACCGATTCTAGGATAAAAAGTCACCCGAAAAATTGGGCATTTTCATGACTAACAATCGTTTTATATAACCACCTATGTCGAATGATTCTGGGCATTTCACATATTTACGTTCGGTCTATGTGGGTATTGCATATCCACCAATATATCAATATATTTTTATGTTAATTCTTAGTTCTTCATATTACTTTGATTTAAATTTAGTTAATAAAAAGCATTATTTATATTATTATTAAAAAGAATATATTCTGGAAATTCAATTTTTGAATTAATTGACAAGCATTGCTCGTCGATATTTTTTGAAAAGCGAAACTCGTCGTTTATCATTACACAAACGATAGGATGTCCTTATTGTTTAAGGTTTTCGACACCTCAAAACACGACAAACCATTCGAAGGACAAGAACTGTCGCTAATCCATATAAACGACGGTTTTGGTCCGTCAAAAAAGGTGATTTATGGCGTAGTGACTGATTCTACCCAAAAATGGCAGTAAAGAAATGTGCGTTTTCTTCAAAAACCAGAATCGTCCAATTCAAATGTCCATATCGTTCGATGTTCTTCGTGGCTTTTCTGTTACTTTAAAATCGGTTGACGAGGGCATGAAATCGACCATTTCTCACAAGAAACGTTTGATGTGAACATTAACATTGAACGATTCTGGTTTTCACAGAAAACCCATAATCTTTAATTTTTGAGTGTGGACATGTCGATAAAACCTAATTAAAAAGATTGGGATGATAAAATAGTACCTGATTCGAGCCATTTCTTGTGCTTGTATTGAGATAAGAGTTTCTTCGTTTTCCTGATCCGTAACTGCTTTCTTCTTTGGATGTTTATTTCGAATTGCTCGTGCAGTTTTTGGATCGCTTCCACTAGGTTAAGTTTCTCCGGTGGGATGCTTTACTTGTTTTGTCATTTTCGTTATATAGCAAAGTCAAACGATTAATCGTTTTTTGAATCATCGATGTTTCAATTTGAAATGAAAAAGAAGATGGAGAAAAGAGGAATAGAGAAAAAAAAGAATTGGTTCTTATGATTTTAAAATGAAAAATAGATAAGACTAATTGGTTTTACTTTTAAATTATAATACTAGACTTTAATAGAGGATATAGTAGTGTCACCCTATTTTATACACATAATCTACTTATATAAAGGGACATAAAATCGGATAAACCTTAAATTAGTTAGATTTATTATCAAGTATTTACTAATTTAGTTTTTTATCTTAGAAGTCGTGGATATAAACTAAATTAATAGTCTATCGGTTTTATAAATTAACTATATATAGAATAAAAATTTGGAAATTTATCACGAATACACTAATTCATTTGGGAATCTGTCCCTAAACATCTAAACTTAAACATCTAAACTTAAGGAATATGGCCTAATAATTAAATTTCTCAGCTGAATTGTCAAGCACACATACACCCGGGGATTTTTACGTGTGAGAAAAAACTGATTAGCCCTTTGTTATAAAAACATTTATTCAGCTACCCCAAGTTGATGTGATGTTAACACGTGTCAATCTAATTTGAAGATGTTTTTTGACACGCACGTGGACTTGCACGTGACCCACCCTCGATACTTCTTAACATTGACGATCAAAATAAAAGACCAGAACTACCGTAAAAGAAGCTCTATCCATAATTAGTGTTTATCTTTATAATCGATTAGAATTTTACGAGGAATAGTAATAAAACAGTCATGTATTTATGGGCACAACAACATTTATTCCCATCTCTTTCAGATACTCCACAAACCCCCACTTAACCACTTCATAATAACCAATTTACTACCACGCTCTTCATTAGTTGGCAATCACCGTAACCTAAATGGATCAAAATCAACACCGACGAAGCACCGAAAGGACACCCAGGATCATCCAGAGCAGGAATCATTTGTAGAAATGGAGAAGGACATGTACTAAAAGCAATAGCAACACCTCTAGGAATCACATCCACCACACTCCACAACGGCAATCTTGAGGCTTATTAACAACAATCCGGATGGCTCTACAACAACAATGGAAAAAAGTATAGTATTTGTAGACTCACATGCGTTAATAACACTGCTACAAAATCATCCTCGACCGCATGGTATCTAAAAAATATGTTACAAAAAATTAAAATCACAATACAACGTATACCGAAAATCAAAGTAAGCCACACCTAGAGGTGTAAAATGAGTCGTGCCAACACGAGCACAGCCCAACCCAACACGTTAAAAATTAAGCAC
This sequence comes from Papaver californicum, assembly GCA_023531435.1. NCBI lineage: Eukaryota > Viridiplantae > Streptophyta > Magnoliopsida > Ranunculales > Papaveraceae > Papaver > Papaver californicum. The sequence goes on from JAJJMC010018784.1 coordinate 171,208, forward strand.
AGTATAGCACATCATATGACTAAGCACAACAAGGTATATCACGGTGACTTTGTGTGTTGACCTGAGCTTGACTAATCGGCACAGTGGCACATCACAACACGCAGCACAGAAAAACACGCAGCACAACACAACACGACAAATCAAAACACGTTAAGGCACGTCACACATACACGGTATATCCAAAAGACCGAGTCTGGTTGAGTATGATCCCAAAATATATATTTCTTTGATCAGATAGGATCCATAAACTTTAACAAAAGTATTTGACCAAACATTTCAACTAAACTTCCTATCTTTTTTACTATTTTTATATTTTGTTATTCCGTATTAAGTTTTTTCTACTTGTAAGCTAAACTGGTTAACCAATTAGACTAGCATTTGCTATATTTCAGTACCGTCTTGTATCAATATATTAAACATACTTATAAATTGTTTAAGTTAATTATGCCGACATGACACAGTTATTCATGTGTTGTGCCTATGGGCTATATTGAGTAGGGCTTTTATCTAAGAAAACACAACACAATCCAATATATATATAAATCGTTGGCACAAAAAATTCGGATACACAGGATATTAGAAACGTTTCTTCATGTGATGGGCAGGACAGGACCGGCACGTTTTACATCTCTAACCATGTGCTGAGCAGGACAGGACAGGCACGTTTTACTTCTCTAACCACACCTATAGAGAGACGTCCAACTTTAGGAAGAAAGTCCACATACTGCTTCACAGGTGCCCACCTTTCCTATTACCTTTTGTAATTTCTTTTTTTGAAGCATTACAGTCAGAGATAACAACTTTTAATTTTAATAAAATGTAAAAGAAAAAAGAGAAGAAAAAAAGAAAAAAACGTATGTGTTACTCCATTTAACCACAAAAATCCAAATAATTTGGTCAAAAGCTTTAGGCTTCTGCCTCAAGGGTCAAGGCTATTCTTTCTTCAACTTATTATATTCTCTCTTCTAGAAGAAAGTTTGATTTCCTGGTGAACAAAATAATCCGTTTGATCAAGTATAAATTAAACTCATCACTTTCACTTTCTTCTGCAAATCGTATTACTATCATATCAAAATCTATTAAAAAAGAAAAGGGTTCTTAAAATTTTCAGTTAGATCTTATTTTACAGACTTTAAAAATGGCAGAATCAAATAACAAAATTACTGTTCTTGTAACAGGAGCTTCGGGCTTAACTGGTAATTATATAACTCAACTCTTAGTGTTTTGTTAATCACTTTATATTTCTTCAGTTTTTGTGTTCATTTTTGTTTTGATGATTTTATGGTTTGTTGTAGGTGAAATTGTATTCAAGAAACTGAAAGAAAGATCAGACAAATTTGTTGCGAGGGGTTTAGTAAGATCAGAAGCAAGTAAACAAAAACTTGGAGGAGGTGATGAAATTTACTTAGGTGATGTAATGGATAGGAAAAGTCTTGAAACTGCTATGCAAGGAATTGATGCCTTGATTATACTAACAAGTGCTGTACCAAAGATAGTGCCTGGATCATATCCTGGTGCTGATGGCAAAAGAGCTGAAGATGTATTCGGTGAATCATTTGATTTCAATGGTCCAATGCCTGAATTCTATTATGCAGAAGGACAATACCCTGAACAGATTGATTGGATTGGACAAAAGAATCAGATCGAAGTTGCAAAAGCATGTGGTGTTAAACATATTGTTTTGGTTGGATCAATGGGTGGAACTGACCCTAATAATTTCTTGAATCACATAGCCAATGGAAATATACTTGTGAGTTCATTCATTCTTCTATCTTATTTTCTTAGGTTTTTGTCTTCTGGAGTTAACCTGATAGGCAGAGGTTGGAGCCAGCGACACCCGCCCGGGTCACCGATCAAATAACCTGTCAAGTTCGTTAAGTGTCATTTTGTTTTAGAGTATGAAGTGAAGTGTTTATTTATTCATTGCAGGTTTGGAAGAGAAAAGCTGAGCAATATCTGGCTGATTCTGGAATCCCATACACAATTATAAGGTAAACCCATACACACTATTTGGTTGATTCTGGCTTTTCTGATACTGCAGGTAGCTGGGTGGCATTACATTAGTTGTAAGAGTTGATACCATGTGCTAGCATTAAGCATATTCTAATGCTGTGTATTGGATGAAACAGAGCTGGTGGTCTAGATAACAAGGTAGGTGGCAGGGAGTTGTTGGTCGGGAAGGATGATGAGCTTCTCTCGACTGAAAATCATTTCATTGCTAGAGCAGATGTTGCTGAAGCTTGCGTTCAGGCTCTGCAGATTGAGGAATGTAAATTCAAAGCGTTTGATTTGGGATCATATCCCGAGGGAGTTGGTGAGCCAACAAAGGATATCAAGGCTCTTTTTGCGTCAGTCACTACTCGTTTCTGAGTTCGGAGATCTAAAAACATCTTATCATCTGTTATGGATTCTGGAGCTTGTTTGTACTTTTTGCTTCTTAAGCATATATAATTACACAGAAATAATGTTATACCCATTTAAAGGTTGCTTGAATTAATGAATTAGCATTCTATATCTTATATATGGCTCTTCTATGTTCTTTCAAAATAACAACCTAGTGATGAACTATAGCAGTAGCAAAGTAGCAAGTAACAGGTTTTAGAAGGCTTAAGTTTCTCATTGATACTGTGTACATATATATACACCATTTGTTACAACTGATCCCTGGATAGATAATCAATTATCTATTTATCAAGGTATATATACAAACAAACCTATCTAGACTCCGTCAACTGGACTTCTTCAACTGATGACTCTGTCATCTATCACCCCCCCTCAAGCCGAACGTAGGAGAGTCCGTGAGAGAGAGCTTGGTGGATAAATTCTTATGTTTTGCTGCAACTTGACCCTTTGTGAACATATCAGCTAGTTGATGTCGAGTAGAGATATAGATGATCTTCAAACCACCACGAGAAACACGTTTTCGTACAAAATGATAATCGATTTCAATATGTTTTGTTCGAGAGTGCATAACATAATTCAATGCCATGTAAGTAGCACTTACATTGTCACAATATAGGATCGGTGGTTGTTTGACAAATACGACAAGATCTTTGAGGAGAAATTGTATCCAGAGAATGTCGGCGGAAGTGAGTGCTAGGGCTTGATATTTGTTGTAGAAAAATAAGAAAAATGAACTTCAAAATAAATTTTAGTCTTGATGGGAATGGACCTTAGGACCTAGATATCACTAAGGGAGACTAGCTCATTTTTCACTATTAGTGAATGAAGAACCTTTAGTCCCACATTGGAGAGACTAGAGATGAATTCTCCCTTTATTACCACAAAAAATACAACTAAGGGAAGGGCCCTTAGGGTTTAGAAGCTTTTATGGTTGGGGGAGAACTAAGGCAATGGGCTAGTTGGTGCACACATACCTTTCACACATGTGCGGCGAAGCACGCACGCTTGCGAGCTTGCGTAGCTAAGCCTGCGGTCCAATCAAGACTTATGTTTTTGAAATTATTTCCTTAAATTCTGTTTTAAATGTGGGGGGTGTCTGACCCGGCTAGAATTAAGGAGTTTTAATGAGAGAATATTTTCTAACCGTTTTATTACCATTTCAAATTAAATTTCACACTTAATTACCGTGATTAATGTACTGAATTAATTTTAATAAATACGAATTAATTCTCTTCTCAAGTTTTGGCTATAAAAAAAAATATTTTTCTCCATTTCAACTTACTTCAGAACATGCTACTGTCCCTAGTTCTTTTCCCCTCTTCTTGCTTTGTTTTGCACAACATTGCTTGTTTATTTCCCTTCATATATTGCTGTTAAGTTCTAGAGAGTGATTTGTATTATGCTAATTCAAATCATAACGGACAGTTCTATCCTGGACACATCTTCTCTGTTGGGGTATAGCATCTCTCATTATTGAGGAGTACTCGAGAACTATTGTGTTAAGGAAAATTTGCTGAGCAGGTGGCTCTGTCCTTGTGTGTGCATCAACATCAGAGTGTAGTGATTTCTCTAACGTTAACAGTTTTCTTCTGTTAAGTGTTTTTCCATTGTTGCAGAAACAACAATCTTAACACAATAGCTATTTCTTCTTTTTCAATGGTTAAAAGTGATGTTGACAGACCACAAAAATTCAGTGGCAAAGACTTCAAAAGATGGCAATCCAAGATGTTATTCTTTCTGAGTTTTCACATGTTGGATAAATTAGTTCTGAAACCTTTTGATGAGACTTTGAATGATCCGGATAATGAAAGAGAATTAGAAAGTTGGGGCAGACAGAATTACATGGATAAAAATCAAATCCTCAACTGTTTAGAAGATGCTTTGTATGATTTCTATAATGCAAAAGAAAACTTTTCTGCATTTGACTTATGGGATGCATTAGAAGCAAAATATGAAGCGGAAACTGCTGGTAGTAAGAAGTTTCTAGTTGCCCGGTTTCTGGAATACAAGATGACAAATGAAAAAACTGTGGTAGACCAATTTCTTGAACTTCAGCGAATTATTAATGAAGATGAAACGTTTCAAGTGTCTGCGGTGATTGAGAAATTACCTTCTTCATGGTATGATTAAAAACGAAGATTGAGACATGAAACTGGTGAAGTCAGTATGGTTGAATAGGGTAAGAAGATTCAAGTGGAAGAATTGCTGTGTTCAAAAGACAAGAATGTATCATCCGCAAGGGACATGTCGAACAAAGCTCATGTCAGCAAACACAAGTCTTCCGCAAGCCTGGACCGCAGCAACCGCAAGCCTGGTCCGCACAAGAAAGGTACTTTTCCAAAACCCAAATCTAGCATTGGTAAAATTAAAGGTGCGTGTTATGTTTACGGTATTCCTGGCCATATGGCAATGCATTGTAGGAAACGTAAAACTTTAATAATAAGAAGCCCAATGCTAATTTAGTTGAAAGCAATAAGAACGAGTTTTCTGGCACGGTGTCTGAAGTCAATTTGGTAACCAATGTGAGAGACTGGTGGGTAGAATCTGGTGCTACCAAGCATGTCTGCGGAAACAAAGATATGTTCACCTTCTATCAGAAGGTAGGGGAAGGAGAAAAACTCTACATGGGTAACTCGTCCGGAACACAGGTTGCGGAGAAAAACTCTACATGGGTTGAAGCTCACTTCTGGCAAAACTCTCACATTGAATGAAGTTCTTCATGTTCCAGACATCTGAAAAATTCTTGTATCTTGTGGTGTGTTAGATGATAAGGAATCTAAACTTGTATTTGAATCTGGAAAAGTCATTGTCACTAAGGGTAGAGATTATGTAGGAAAGGGCTATAAGACTGAGGGTCTTTACAAATTAAATGTAACCTCTGTTGAAATGAATAAAAATGATTCTTCTTATGTTTGTGTGTCATTGAATGTTTGGCATGGTAGACTTGATCATGTAAACTATAAGTCAATGAACAAACTGGCTAGCATAGGTTGCATACCCAAATTTATTTGGATAATGAACATAGATGTGAAAATTGTGTAGAATCAAAATATGCTAAAAATCATATAGGAAAAATATTCAAAGAAATTCTAAACCCTTAGAATTAATTCACTCAGACCTAGTTGACATGAAATCAGTTCAAACTAGAGGTGGAAAAAAATGGTTGTCACATTTATAGATGACTGTACGAGGTACTGTCACATATATTTACTTAAAGGTAAGGATGATGCCTTAGAAGCCTTTAAGATTTATAAACTAGAAGTTGAAAACCAAATGAGTACTACCATTAAAACTGTTAGGTCTGACCATGGTGGTGAGTATGTAATCCCTATAGGAGATTTTTGCATGGAACATGGCATTATACATGAAGTAACTCCTCCTTATTTACCACAATCTAATGATGTGGATGAACGAAAAAACCGAACCCTTAAGGAGATGATGAATGCCATGTTAATTAGTTCAGGAGGACTACCTGCAAACTTGTGGTGGGAGGCCGTCCTCTCATCTTGCTATGTCTTGAACAGAGTACCCTTTAAAGGATCAGGTAAAACTCCATATGAGTTATGGAAAGGTAGACAACCTTCTTATGCATACTTTAAAGTGTTGGGGTGTTTGGCTAAGGTTTCTATCCCTCCACCTAAGAGGACCAAGATATGACTCAAAACTGTTGACTGTGTCTTTATATGGTATCCTAAACATACTACTGCATATAGAGTTATGGTTGTGAATTCTGAAATATCTGAAATTGGTATGAATACCATTATGGAATCTAGGGATGTTGTGTTCTTTGAAAATGTTTTTCCTTTGAAATCTGAATCTCGCATGATATGTGTTGATCCCCTAGATGTCCCTTATACTAGTCAGACATTACCTGTAGAGGAAGATGAATTTGAGCCTAGAAGAGGCAAAAAACTTAGAACTGAAAAATCTTTTGGGCCAGACTTCATAACCTCGGCAAAATAGCCCCGTAACTTCGGGAGAAGGGGTGCCTCCTCACAAAGGGGGTCGCAGTGACCAGGCCCGGGCGACTGTTTAACAAAAACGCAGGTCTCCGCAAAGTCGTAAGACCATGTATGGGGGCTGACGCCTGCCCAGTGCCGGAATTCTTAGCTGAGACTGATCCACAGACTTATAGAGAATCCATGAATTCTTCTGAATTTCCATGGTGGAAAGAAGCTACCATTAGTGAAATGAATTCCATTATATAGAATGATACTTGGGAGATTGTAGATTTACCTATAAGGTGCAAACCCATAGGTTGTAAATTGATCTTCAAAAGGAAACGTAAACTAGATGGAACTGTGGAAAAATATAAAGCTAGATTAGTAGCTGAAGTCTATAAACAAATAGAAGGTGTAGATTTCTTTGACACTTATTCACCTGTTACGAGAATTACTTCCATTAGGATGCTGATTGCTATTGCTGCCATTTATAACTTAGAGATACATCAAATTGATGTAAAAATAACTTTTCTAAATGGTGAATTAGATGAAGAAATTTATATGGACCAACCTGAGGGCTTTGTAGTGAAAGGTTGTGAAAACAAAGTTTGTAAACTAAGAAAATCTTTGTATGGTTTGAAATAAGCACCTAAACAATGACATGAAATATTTGATCATGTAATGATTTCTAGTGGTTTTAAAATAAATGAATCTGACAAGTGTGTGTTATACAAAACTTGTGAATGATGCATGTGTGATTGTATGCTTGTATGTTGATGATATGCTTATACTTGGTACAAACATGGATGTAATTAATTCCACTAAGAACATGCTAAATGAGAACTTTGACATGAAAGACTTAGGCCCCGCTGATGTAATCTTAGGGATGAAGATTAGAAGAGATTCTAATGGATATAGTCTCAGTAAATCTCATTATGTTGAATCTGTGCTTAGAAAATATAACCAGTTTGATTGTAAACCTGCTTGTACTCCTTATGATCCTTGTTGTAGACTCAAGAAGAACAAGGGTAATGGAGTTTCGCAACTTGAGTATTCACGTGTCATAGGAAGTCTGATGTATTTAATGAACTGTATGAGACCAAACATTGCCTATGCTGTGAGTAGGTTAAGTAGGTATACATGTAATCCGGGACAAGAGCATTGTGATGCACTTATTAGAGTATTAAGGTACTTAAAGTATACTTTAAACTTTTATTTAAGTTATGAGAGATACCCTGCGATCCTTGAAGGATATTGTAACGTAAACTGGATAGCGGACTCATCAAGAGCAGTCATATGATGAGTAGCGCCCGAATCAGGATACCAATGTTGGTCATATGGTGTCCCATTAAGTTGCATAGCAGCAAAGGTTTGTGGAAGATCTGTTGCTTGATAAGAATGATCGAAGCGGTAAAGACATTGAAGAGCAGTATGTCCAGGTCTTCCACACATCTGACATGACGAAGAATTACCACAAGATGTAGGTGGAGCACCAAGTATCGAGTTTTGAGGTTGATAGTAGTCGTAGTTTCCACCGTATCCACCACCAAAGCTGCCGCGTATCCATTACCGTAATTGCCACGACCGTTGTTATGACCACCACGATTATTTCCACGACCACCACGATAAAAATTAGAATGATAAGCGAAAGCAGATCTTCATTGTGCATGGTCCTAGGCTGTATGGTTTGTCTTCCATTGGCGAGCGTCTTTAGGGTGTCCTTCCTGAGCATTGTTTGATCGCTGAGTATCTACGTGGTAGCCTTATGTGGAGGCATAATTATGCTTCGGTTCCTCCTGCTGATAATTTTCTTATGCATGATCGGGTCCGTGATATGGGATGCGTTCTTCCTGTTCCACTTGGGTTTTTCTCCGCTTTCTAGTCTGCTCCGGCTTCGGATGATTTAGAGCCTTCCGTTGTAGTTCCTCGGTCGTCTCATAGGAGACTCCTTTCAGAGGTAATTTTTCTCTCTTCTTTCTTTATAACATTACTTTATTTTGTAATGCATTCATATTGTTTGATCTTCTTTCCGTAATATTCTCATGGTTGTCCTTCTATCCGTCGTCGTACTCGCCACTGCACTCGTACTCGTGGTATATGCGTTTCCGGAGGTTCTGATGTTAGTGGTTCTTTTTCCTGCTATATTCCCTAGGTTGCGCTCTCTGCTCAGACGTCGTATTCCCGCGTTGTTGATCTAGAGGCGAAGGTCCGTATCTTGAGGGATGAGCTTGTTGTTGTGACTTCTTCGGCTATGCTTGAGGTTTTCCAGACCTTTGTGCACGTTGCCACTATTTAGATGGAGAAGTATGAATTTTGCTCCGAATTTTATGAAGTTTCCCTCCGCTTTGTGAATCATCCTAATCTTTTACCTGATGCAGATGCATAGAAAACTGAAATATTTTAGAACGTGTGCTTTCCTTAGATTTGATGCTTGGATGGATGTCCTATTTTGTATATGAAGGGCATGATGCCTTGTAAAGTAACTATTTGTGGAATTCTAATATCTTTTGATTTCTCATTGCTTTAGTGAGAATCATATCTTAATTTGAATTTGCCTTTTCGTAAAAAAAGGAACATTCATTATATAGCTAGGCTATTTTGTGCATTGTGTTTATTTCTACATGGTTAGTTTTGCTATGTGTAACGTGTCATACTACATGCTTCCCAAATCAGATGTGGCAAATTCGACCCAGACAATGAAAAACCTCCATGCGATACGTAAAAAACCAAGGTTTTTTATGGAGGAGGCTGGCTTGGAACAACACCTTGTGCACGGTCAATCTTAACTAATGCGTGTGCATCCCATCCATGCATAGATGTGCATTGCTTCTACACCCATTACCGGCGTCGTCATGGAGTGTATACCAATTGAGGTAATCATGCACACGTTCGTCTGTGGTTATTATAGGTTTTCTTTCTGTTGGAAAACAATGTATATTAAATTTATTTTAAAGATTTTAAGTAAATAAAATCAATTCTTGTTTTTCTTTGTGAATGAGAAATTTATTAGTCTTATATCAGGAAATTTTCAATCTTAAGTTGTTTTAAGAGACTATATAAATTTATTGGTCTCACACCGGGGAAATTCCTCTTCTTAAGTTGTAATAGGTTATTATATAAACAAACTTTTCTCAACCTTTAGAAATAAACGAAGGAAAAGGGTTTCTCTATATTTTTAGAGAGACCTAAAGAACAATATTTTTCTATTGTTTTCTTAAGCTTTTACAATTTTCCATGAAGTTTTTTTTCGGAGTTGACAAGATCAAGTTGAGCATCTACGATATATGCTAGTAGTAGGTGTGGTAGGGTGTTTTATCCTGGAGGCATCCGCCCTGTAAGGGCCATAACATTAATCTTGAGTGTAGTCGGGTGCTAATGTCTTCAGGACAACATGTTGAACACGTGACTCACTCTGTTTTTCCAAAGTTTTACCATGTTGTTGTTGCGGAGATTTGGGAAGCTCATCTGATTCGTCAAACTGATCACTTCTTTTACAAAGAAGCTAAGTATAATTAACTACTCTTGTTTATTTGATTTTTATTCCTTTTTGATTATTGCACCCAACAATCTTACGACATTAGATATAGTAATAATCTAAAATGAGTGAATGATTTGTGAATCGTAGATGTTGATACTGTATTGGATAATTAAGGATGTTAATTGTGGAGTAAAAACAAAATTGATTTTTTGGTCAGCTATAGAGTTTCGAGGTTATCTGTTAACTTAAAAGGAATTTCGGTAAAATTTTTTAACAGAACATAGTAGACATCCTGATAGTTATCCACACCAAATTTCAGAATTTTTGGAGTTGTAAAAGTATGTTTTAGATATTTTTACAAAAGTGATAAACGTTTCTGAAAAATTCTGACGGGAAGAAAATGTTGTTGACTAAATTAGTTTTTTCTGGTGTAACAATTAGTTTTTTGAAATTGTGGTTCAAATGAAGTTTGCATATCTAGATGTTATATTCAAAACTCACATTAAATTTTCTGATTCAGAATTGTGGTTTATGAAATATGGTGTTTGCAAATACGTTGTGCATGTCTGTCCAGAATATCAATAACTGTGTTAAAGCTCTAGATTAGTGTGAGATAATGCAACCATTTGTAATGGTACTTTGTCACTTTGGATATAACATTAAAAACCGGTATTAGTGAGCGGTTTTATCCGTAATAGACTTAAGATTTCAATTTAGTTGAAATATATCTCTCATAACAAATTAGAGCAGGTATTGAATTGGCCGTTGTGACTTAAAGTTATAATCTCTTATATGTTTTAGATTAGTATCACATTGCTAATGAATAATGAGATGTTGAGTCAGTTGTGTACGAACTACGCATTGTGTTATAAATCACTTTGACTATATATGCTTTGTGTAGTATCAATTGGCGTGAATCACATGATTGGTTAATAATTATGTAATAGCAATTTCTATGGTTATTTCTAAATCATTTTGAATATGTTATCTTTTGTTGAAAATATGAGAATCATAATACACTAGTATACTATAGTCATATGGATAGTGAGGTATAAAGTATCTTTTAGTAACTAGTGCAACAAGAAGGTTAAATGATAAAATATGCTTGAATTGATACATATGTACACAAAAATTGTTTGGGTGTTCTATTACCAAGTTTCGTTACTTACTGATGTTAGTGATAGTCTAATGTGAAGAGAGACTTAAATAACTTGATTATATGTTGGTAATAAACATTTTGATAAGATGAACACTTTAATCTCTTGATAATTTAATATAACATATGTCGAACGAGAGTATCAACCAAATTTTTTTTAATCCTAGTTGGTCAGAAGTTTTATCATCTCAAACTGAATGGTAGATTAAATGTTAATCTGTGATAACTTCTGTTTTTTAGTTATGTGCTTATCTCATCGGAATAGAGATTTTTTTATTCATATTTGAATGGAAAAATTGACATTCTTACTATGTTAAGTAACTTACTTTTTAGTGGAGATGATAAAAAGAATTGGTTGGTAAATGCTGCAAGTGCTTGAACGTGTGCTCTAGAAAAGGCATGTTTTGTCTTCTTCCAAGAATGAAAAAGATCAAAAGCATTTTCATGAACAATTTAACTATCAAAACAGTTGAAGAAATATGTAAATGATGTGAAAGGCTTGTCAGGTATGTACATAAATCAGATTATGATGTCATTCTCAATATTTGCATTGCGATATAAAACTAGTGCCAAACGTTATCTACCCTAAGTTACTATGTAATGTTATACTTGGAAATATGGTTTTGTGATGAGTGTTAGCTTAATAGAACAAGACAATAGTACATAAAAGGTAAAATCTTCAATGAATTGAGAATGAATACATGAACATGTTAAATCATAATTTTGGTATAGAGTGTCGTAATCTGATTATATAGTGTGTCTTAGTTAGATACAACCTAAAGGACATATAATTGTAGTTATGTTGAGAGATCCTGATAACTGTGGGGGGGCCTTATACCTCAATTATGGGGGTATATATATGTGTTTTTATACCTTGTCGACCTTAATTGTGGGGGGTCCAAGGTAAGAACCAAGTAGTGATCTCTTGGCACATATTCACATGACATTAACATTACTTCGTCATGCATTGATTGCAATTACTGTCAGTATGTTACATTAATTGGATGCTGTGGCAGTATTCTTAATATTGTTAGTCAAAGGTGGACCAACCTTAAGGGTTTCGTTTTCCTTAAGAGTAAAGGTACAAACTGATTGAACTTACATATACTTGACTTGAACCAAGATGTAAGCCAATGACCTAGCAATAATGTTATTTGATGATGATAAATACTAATGACGTGACACTAAAGAATTTAATAAGTGTATTTATACTAAATCAATTGAAGGGGCATATGTTTAGCATGCCTTTGTTATGTGTTTTACAATCACTAACAAATTTTTGTTGTTTAAAGTTTGAAAGGAAACTAATATGTTGTTGAAGTGGCCTAAAGGATCAGGAATAACCAAAATCAAATTTTGATAATATAGTTTTTGTCAAATGTGTTTAACGTGTGTTGTAAAATAGGTGTGCATGTTTCCCATTTTACCCTGGAGAATTACAGGGATGCTTTAATCAGAGGACCAGAGATTCGGGACGCTTGAGTTACATATCTAATTTCAAATATGTGATATATATCGCACTAAACTTTCGAGGAAGATGCAATGGTCGTACTAGTATGTAGTACATGTATCTTGTGTATGCATTTATATGCTTTACAACCACTTAAAAACATGTGATGTTTACGATTTGATGATAGACACATTTTTGTGTCTAAATTGTGCTCGATTATCTATTTTGATAGTGTTCGATTTTGTAATTTTTATGGGTTTTTATGTCTTTGTAGGTATTTTCGAGAAATAAATAATTGTGGAAAAATTGGCTCAAAAAGTTGTTTAAGGAACCCGAAAGAATTGATAAAGGCACCCACCAGTTGGATTTGGGGCACCCTTCATTCAAATTCAAATTCAAGAAAATGGTGGGAAAGTTATTTACGTGAAGAGAAAGTTGATGATTTGGTATGAATCGAGTTTTGAGGGATTTTGGGTAATTCTGAGTTACCCAAGGAAGAAACCACCAAGATATGATCAACACACGTTAACCAAAGTGATTCACACCGGAAAAATCGCTAGAAAATTCATCTCACAGTCGGAAAAGGGAGTTTGTCCCTGAATCGAATTTACAACTAATTGGAGTTGGATTTGGATGGTTATTGGTGTCCTTGTCGATTAAGGACGATGTATTAGGGTTCCCCAAGCCTATAAATAACAAAAGGATCGAAGAAAAATCAATCCAGAGCAGTCGGAAAAATTCCAGGAAGAAGAAAAAATTTCTGCTTTTGTGAAGAACAGGAAGAACAAAAGGGCCCAGAGAACAGTCGTTGATTCCGTTGCGTATTCTTTCAAAATTCTAAAGCGGCTACAGTCCGTTCTTTTCTCTTCTGCCTTATTTTCTCTTCAGCCACACACTCTGCAACACTTATAAGCGTATCAGTTCTCTTGTGTTACTTTTGTTTCATCATTGTAAACACTTTTTGAGCTATGAACAACTATTTTGAGAGTGTTTCCAACATGATGATCCAATCACCATCATTGGGGCGACGGAGGAAGCTATTTTTCCAATAATAAAGTGGTAATTCTTATTTTATTTATTTTTTACAATTCTTTTACTATTATTTGCTTTGAATTAAAATTGGAAAAATGGTTTTTATCAATTAATTGTGTTTTATTTTGATGAGACATGCTGAGCTTAGAGCTTTTGATGTCTCATGCTTTCGATTTACAACTATTATTTTGAAAACCTAACTTTGACAATATTTTGGATAAACTGAATATACGAGTTGCAAGATTTTTATCACTTGAAAAATTGGCTAATGGTGGAATCCTTAGTCTCAGTCCTTCCCATAATTTGAAATCAATTTTACTTCAATCTGTTTTATTTTTAGTTATTAAAAATTAGGTTTAAAAATCGAATCTTTACAAGTCTGAGTATCGAACCTTTTACCACTATTTCAAAATTACATCATTTGATTGAAAGACTAAGTTGTTGTGGACAAGCATGATCTAAAGGATCATTGGAACCAGAAGAAATTCTGGAGGAAATGACTCGATACGTTTAATCTTTGTTATACATGTGCAGCGAACTAGGAGTACAAATAAACTTGTGAACCCAAAAGAATTATTGCGATGGTCTGATCAGAAATTTGCAGTACATGAGGTACATTTTAAATTGTGTATGCGGATGATACATATTACACTGACCTTAATATATGTTGAGATTTCAGGCTTTGTAGAATCTTAGCCTATGTGTGTGGCCTCTTAAGATGTATAAGTAGTTGGAAATCCTTCAACGGACATGAAGAACTCGACTGAGATGAAATCATAGTTCGTTTGCTTAAATTAAAGCATGAGAGGAAACTGAATGGCTAAAACACTTTTGTTGGGTATTCCTTTGTGACTAAACCTTGTAGCCACAATTGCTGAAACTCAACTGACCATGTGAGTCTAAAGTAAATGAGCAATGGAAAATTCTAGATAAACTCGGAGAAGGCTAATTCGGTATGACAACTACTCTGTAATGAAATGATTTTTGTAGACTTAACGAAGTCAAGAAAAAATTAGTGGATCCTTTGCCGAAAGGATAATCTAGAGAGATAGTTTGTTATTGTATCGAGTGGGTGGGACTTAAGATCATGAAATAAAATGGCCATGAAGGACACTCAACCTTAGTGACCGGAGATCCCAAGATCAAGGTTCAATGAGACAACTAACTTTTAGTAATTAAAGGTATACACTATCAAGAGAATTACATTCTCTGTCCCCCTATTGTGCATTGTTACGATAGTGTGACTGCATGTGAATGATGACTTTTAAGAAGTCTTAATGAGTTCTACAATTTAAATTTAAGATTGAAGTGAGGTGTAGCAGTAACACTCTTGATAGAATTCACATATCTGAATGAGGAAGTGGGCCACTTCCTATGAGAATATATTGATTCTCTAGAGCATTCTGAGAAACAAGATATTTTCTCAGGGCCAAAATAAACACAACCGCACAAGCTTGGCAGCAACCTTAGAGATATCATGTGTGGTTGTTATCGCGAATTACACCAAACGCTAGCAGTTCAAGACATCTCGTTGACTGTTTCTAGCAAGTACTTTTGGTAATATCTCACTAAGCAAAGGTTCAAGACTTCATGGACACCTCTGCCTAAAATGGTATTTCCTGCGTTTTATGTGATTTTTGTTTTTTTATCGAGATTTAATTCATTTTAAGAAAATGAGTTTTATGTTTTTTTTTATGGTCTTGGTGATACTTAGGACCTATGGGTCACTAACGGATCACTGACTCATTTTCACTTTGGTGAACATAACCTTTAGTCCCACTATGAGAAACTAAAGATGAAAGCTATCTATACTATTATGATTTTTGCAATCTATAGTATGACCCTAGGGTCAACACACTTTTGTGTGAGGACGAGGACGTTGGAATGGCTAGTATGACTTCAGCATGCACGGTCCGTCTGTCTGTTCGGTCAGTTCGGGTCATGGGATTGGGTGTTGATTTACCAAGATCTATCTGTGTTTTTCATGTTTTACTGAAGTTTTCATTCATGTGGGGGATTGATGGAAAACAATATACATTAAAATTTATTTTAAAGATTTTAAGTAAATAAAATTAATTTTTTTTTCTTTTGTGAATGAAAAATTTATTAGTCCCACATCTGGGAGTTTCCAATCTTAAGTTGTTTTAGGAGACTATATAAACTTATTAGTCCCACATCGGGAAGATCCCTTTTCTTAAGTTGTAATAGGTTATTATATAAACAAATTTTTCTCAACCTTTAGAAATAATCGAAGGGAAAGGGTTTCTCTATATTTTTAGAAGACCTAAAGAACAATATTTTTTTATTGTTTTCTTAAGCTTTCGTGATTTTTCTTGGGTTTTTTTTCAAAGTTGTCAAGCTCAAGTTGACGAACTACGACATATGCTAGTAGTAGGTGTAGTAGGGTGTTTTATCCTGGAGGCATCCGTCCCGTGAGGGCTATAACATCACTATTGAGTGTAGGCGAACGCTAATGTTTTAAGGACAGTGTGTTGAACACGTGACTCACTCTATTTTTCTAAAGTTTTATCATGTTATTATTGCGGAGATTTTGGGAGCTCATCTATTTCGTCAAACCGATCACTTCTTTTACAAAAGAAACTAAATATCAATAACTCTTGCTTATTTGATTTTTATTCCTTTTTAATTATTGCGCCAACCACTTCCAAGGGTTAATGCATTTTATTTTGTACTAGTTAAGATTTCTAGCCAATTAGAAGGTACAACTGAAGATGTTCCTAAGAAGAAGTTTATACTTAGCACGATGGCTTGAGACCGGGGTGAAAAATTAAGATGCCGCAGCAGACTACAGTTGTGGTGTAAGGGAGAGAACCTGGTTAGTCGATAAGAATGACATTTAGGATCACTTAAAAAGGCTCATATATGCAAAACGTAATGGTGGGGTTATCAGCCCAAAGTCCACCGTTAAATGGGGTTATAAATCCCAGCTAACAACCCTTAAAAATTGCATGCATTTTCCGGCTGCTAGAATTTAGATATTTCCTCAAAAACCCTAAATACCAGAACTAAGTGATTGGAGGAAGATGGTGAATGAATCTAGTAATACAATTTGTACAATATGCTATGAAGATCTCAAACCTCTCGATGAAGCTATTCAAGCAATCTCCATATGTGGTCATGTCTTTCACGAGCTCTGGTTAGTCTATCCTCTCTATTTATGTTTTAAGTCATATTTTCAGTTCGTTAACTTGTTTAAATTTTTCTGTTTGTTTGTAGTCTAAAAAAATGGTTAGAGTATTGTATCAAAAAGATAACGATAGCAACATGTCCAGTATGTAAACAAAAGTTTACTCGAGAAAATATTGGTCGTCTTTATTTTCAATCAACTGGTATTCGTGATCATCCGAATCCAAAAGAATTGCTTCATTCACAAACCTTATGGGAAGAGGGAACAGACGAAGAAGACCGGAGGTTGTTGTGCGTCAAAGTAAATAAGTCTCAAAAACAGCCGGAAGATATTACTGAACAGGTAATGGAAATTTTGATCTATTTTTCTATTGATTTATATATGGTTTGGTATTTTATTTAGGGTGTTTATTTTACTTCAGCTTCGTAAATGCAAGGAGGAAGCGAGGAGAGAAATGGGTTTGAAGAACAAAGCTTTACAAGAAAAAGAGTTGTATCAAACTCTACTTGAAATAAGATCACAGGTTTGATGATTCCACCTTAAATGTAAATGTCTGTTCTCTGTTGCTCAAAATGGTCTATTTTGTGTTTATTGTGGTTGTTTCTCCTAGCTAGGATCTTGTTCAAGCAGAATCGGACTGTGTCATGCTTCAACAAAGCCCGGAGAGGTTAAGATCTTGCGACAAGTAAGCTTTTTACCCAATTTTATTTTTATTCCATACTTTTGGTACGGAAACAACAATGTTGATCACTCCTCTCCTGCAACCTGCTGGAACTTGCTAACCTTAGTGCACTACTAAGAATATGCTATTGGTAGATAATATTTTTTAGAACTAATCAAATTAACAACAGGGTTGAGTTCAGTGGTTAAGGCCGGTTCCTATGCTAACGGCAAAAAAATTATTTTGCCTGCCAGGTGGAGTGGCGGATGATGTGCTCTACTATGCAAAAATGCTCTAAGCGAGAGAGTTTATTTACATAATTAAAGAACCAGCATAATAACCCAAATTGGACTTACTTAAAAGTAAACGAATTTAATATAAATATGATGAAATTGAAAACGAAACGAAATTTATATTGGGGAGAGAAAATTATTAGGCTATACGTCACTACAAATTACTCTAATTTTATTACAATTCCACTCTAATAATTTGTTTAATTTGGGTTCTTCGATGGCCCCATCCACCGTGAAAACGGTCAGCTAGTTATGTGCAAAGCCAAAACTTTAATTAATCGTTTGTTATTTTTCATTTGATTTCATAATCGTATTTAGATTGATTATTCTTGCACCTTATTTGTTGATGATGAAGCTCTTGGCAACCCCACGCCCTTGGAGTAACAGGAGGTATGTCACAAAATTTAACAGCCAGAAATTGTGATGACATTGCTTACTTAGCGGCTGTGATGAACAACTTTCAAGATAACAGGGAGAAATACGATGAATTCATTCAAGTCTTGAAAGATTTTAAAGCCAAGAAGTATGAGCTCTTTAATTCGCAATTTGCTTTTTGTATTTCCATTAACTTTTCCTTGACATACCGAAATAAAAGTATTGTGTTTACGAATTCTTCTCCCGTCGATGCAGAATGGAATTCCCAGATGTTAAATCAAGGGTTATGGACCTACTGAAAGGTCATGCAGATCATCTTATTTTAGGCTTCAATACCTTCTTGCCTATAGGAGATGGGTTTACCGTCGACCTCTTAATAAAGAATTTGCCTCGAAAAAAAGAACTGAGATTCAAGGATATTGAGAGCGCCATAAAATTTGTCAACAAAGTAAAGGTAAAATCACTCGTGCTCATTGCCAGTTTTAGCAACACTACTAGTGAGGACACCAGTTTAGCGAAAAAAGTACTAAAATTCATATAAGACAAAGTAGAAAATGTTTTATCTTATATGAATTTTGATACTCTTCCAATAAACTGGTGCCTCCATTAACAACCATCAGTTCGAGTTCTTTCGTTTCTCCATATCTTCGTATATTTTCTTACTTTAATGTGCCAACAGACAAGGTTCGGAAGCGAAGACCATATGTACAAATCGTTCATAGACATTTTAAATTCGTATCGTGGATCTTCTGTATCCATAGCCCAGGTTTACCAAAAGGTAGTATTATAGTGCCATTTTTTTTTTATTTTTTTTTATTGTCTTCATTTTGACGATAGGTTGTTTGTGTGTTTTTCATTCTCTGAAAGCACGTAACTTTTAGTACTCTCAAAGACTCAAACCATCAAATTGCTACTTTCTTGTAGATTGCTGAGCTTTTCCTACATCATCCTGACTTGGTCGACGAATTCAAGCATTTCCTTCCAAATTGCGATGCTTGATGAATATAAATTAAGGTTGTCGAGAATAGGCAATATTGAAGGTCATATCAAATGAAATATACTTCATAATTCTTATTTCATTAGTTGTTCAAACTCATCAATGAACTATGTATGGATGAAATGTCACTGTGCATTTGGTTCATTCTTTTGATGCCACAGGATTTTCTTGGTTAATTCTTTTGATAGAAGACGAGCAAAAATATATACTGTTCAGATACCCGAGATTGTTTAAGATACTTTTGTAATATTCCATCTAACTTTTTATTTTCTATTTTAACATAATTTTCGCACAGCTGACTATATTATCCTTTTTCTGTTTATTCTCTTCAGTAATCCTACTTTTCTACTTAAGATCTCTTCTAATTAAACTGCAGATAAATCAAACAAATTGATTAGTCGTACCGTAATAGCACTGATGATCGATCCATACCAATTTTAAGCACTCACTCCTCGGACGGACTCTGTCAAACTAAATCTGGGATAAAGTGATAAGTGATCCAGCGTGACATGCCACAACTTAGGAAAGTGAAAAGGAGTTTATCAATGCCTAGATTGTTGCTGAGCCATGCAACGTAACTTCATTTACTTGTGAGAACATCGAGCTTGATGTAAAGCTATACACCAACTAACATGTTTCCTATTTCCTCAGCACAACACTCTCTCCCGATTAATGGCAATTAACTCAAAGATTCAGACCTTAAAAAGGTTTGAGACAAAGGGATTCATTGTCACCGTTTCTTTTCATAATGGTAGCTAAAATTTTCTTGAAGTTAATGAAAAACACGATGGAACTTAATATGATTTCAGGCTTTAAAGTGAATGGAAATATTGGAGTAACTCATCTCCAATTTGAAGACGACACATTAGTTTTTCTGGATGTGAAAGAAGAGGAAGCAGGAAATTTAGTTATCATCTTGCAAATTTTCGAAGCTATAACTGGTCTAACAGTAAATTTTAGTAAAAGTGCAGCTATTAGTGTGGGAGCAGAAAGAAAAATTCAAGTTATGTCTGACATTCTCAATTTCAAGATTGAACAGCTGCCACTCAAATATTTGGGTTTACCAGTTGGTGTTGTGGGTAGAAGTACTTCAATATTGGAACCAGTCATTGAGAAGTTTCAGAAAAAACTTGCTCCACGGAAAAAAAGATTTCAAAATAAGGCATGAAGAGTGGTTCTAAAAAAAACACTTTGTCTAGTCTCCCAATCCATTTTATGTCCATATTCCCTTTGTCTGTGGAGATAAAAAAAGAGTTAATCAAGCTCATGAGGGACTTTTTGTGGGGATCAACAACAGAAAGAAGGAAAATTAACTGGGTTGCATGGGAGAGAATTAGTAAGCCAAAAACTTTCAGAGGGTTAGCTGGCAGAAATTTGAGACTTACCAATAGAGGCCTATTAGCGAAATGGTCTTGGAGCTATAATAAGAAAAGAATCACATTATGGAGAAGAACAATTCAAGAAAAGACGGGTGGGGTTGTTGAAGACTTGTGAGTAAAAGGCAATAATTAGCATCAAGGTAGAGGAATATGGAAAGGAATTCAGAAGTTAAAGTATGTGGTGGAAGATATGGCTACTCTAGAAATGAGAAATAACAAATCCATTCGATTTTGATGGGATAAATGAAAGGACAATGAAGCACTCAAAACAAGGTTTCTAAGGCTATACAAGTTATTTTCTCAGAAGCAACATAATCTAAATAAAATAGTAAACAATGGGTCATGGAATTTACAATTTGCAATAAATCCAAATGAGAGATGTTAGAAGATGTGATAGAATTATTTGCATTGCTTGGACAACCACCAACCCTCAATTTAGAAGATGATTTACTCACATAGAACCATGCTCAATGTTTTACAACAAAATCTTGTTATAATTGGTTGGTGGAGCAAAAAGACAACATCTCCGCAGTACCCTATCAATGTATATGGATTATGCATATACCTCCAAAAGTGCAATATTTCTTATGGTCTGCTTCTCAAAATGCAATTGCCACTACAAACAATTTGGTGAGAAGGGTTGTTTGATTCCCGATTCCATTTGTTGCCTATGTAATGTCGAATTGGAGATGGTTAGCCATTTGTTTTTGCACTGCAGATTTATTTCAAAGGTTTGTAATTATTTCATATGGGGCTATAATGTAAAGTGGGTTCATCGTGCATCATTAGAAACTCAGCTGCAGGCATGGAAGTTAAGAAGAGGAAAAAACAGAGGAAGAAAAATTATGCCCGTAATCATTTTTGCAATATGCTGGTTAGTTTAGGGAGAAGAAATTGAAGGATAATGGATCAAAAGACTCCTAAATTGGAATCAGTTGTAATTAATGAGGTAAAAAGTGCAATATATCTTTGGGGAATGGCAGATAATTAATAAACAATAATATCCTTTCGAAACCTTATAACTCACTGGAAAGTAATTATTGATTGTAAATAGGGTATCGGTTTAGGATGTTGGTAATACTTGTATATTGATATATTTTCTTTTTAGTACAAATTTTAACCTTTTCCCTCAGAAAAAAAACTAACCTAAAAAAAAAACTAACTAACGTGTTTCCTTTTAGTTGACCAGAAAGAACTCACCCATAACTTTGACTATTATCAAATGGCTATGTACTATGAATGCTGGTTATCAAATAGCATTCATAGTACATACCCACCTATATAACTATATTCCCGTACCTAGTTAGTAATTCGGGGTACGAGAAAAAATTTGGACGGTAAATGTACGACAGTACGAGTATTATACGATTCAGATAATTTGAATTCGATCATAAAATCGGTCAATGTTTCGTGATTTGACAGTAATTTGAAACGGCGTACGTATATAATTCGATTTACTAATATCAGTTTGGCACTATAAATTAGGTATATATTAATAAAAATTGATAATTTAACATAATATTGATATATATATGGCTTGTGTTGAATGATCATCAAAGAGCTAGCAGTTCGGTGGGATGCTACACATCCTTGGGAGCCAGAGGTCTTGAGTTCGAGCATATGTGTTTTGTTAGCAATTTTTGTACAATTTAATGGGTTTGGGTTAAAATTAGGATATTTAGATTTTAGGTCCCAACATTATAACCAGAGTTTGGATCCCAGGATCATTGTTGACCTAAATGGTTAGAAAATTAAATTTATTTTTAATTAATTAGTATTTAATTAACACCGCCATTGTTAGATGTGAGTAAGTGCAAGTGTGCAACTTAAAAACAACTCAATTTTCCTAATTTCTTCTCTTTGTTTCCTAATCAAATCAATAGCAAGGAAGAAGAATAGAAGAATATTATAGAACCATAGAGAGATTTGTATGGATCGATTTTTGAGGATTTAATACAGGTACTTATTCATATGTGTAATTCCACCTTTATGATTCATGGGTAGACATTGATAATAGAGAAAAAAAAGGTTACTCGAAGAATAAGAATTCAGAAATAGAAGAAGATGAACGGAGAAGAAGAATGGTATAATTAGTAAATAAACACAAACCTAAGTATAAGTTAGTCAGTTTCTTATTTAAATAGATTTTCTAATTGTCAAGACGGTCAACAATGATCATGGGACCCAAACTCTAACTTAAAACTTTCTAGGACCTAAATGCAACTCTGGTCACAAAGTTAAAACCTAAACACTAAGTATCCAAAAAAAAAAGTAAAAAAAAATTCAAAAAAAAAATAATTTTAAAAAATAATTTTTTATTAAACCATAACTAAGTAAGATTAATCCGAATTAAATAAATTAGGATAAAAAAAAATAGATTAAATGGTCGGAGTTGCTTCCGGATAATACCATCATTCTTCCCTACTACATAGATAAAAATTGGATATGTTTACACTTTATGCTTTTTCTCTTTGCGATTTACTTGTAATTGATATCTTTATTTGCATTAGGGTTACAATTGTCTTGTATTCTGATGTTTTTTTTAAGCGTTCATGTAATCACTGTTTTGATTTGAATAAATTGAAATATGTTGATTGACCAAAAAAAAACAAAAAAAGTATATTAAAAAGAACGATCAAAACAAATATGTAATCACTCGGTGCATATCACGGGTTACTTACTAGACCCACCGTTACCAGTCATTAAAACTAAACAATTTACGTAAAGAATTATTTGACAAGAAAAATAACAATACCGGCTCTTGAATCAAAGGAAAGTAGTGATCATCGTGCATCTCTTCCGTTTCATAGACATAAAACTAATCAAACAGTTATAACAACACCAACTTCAAACCCGCCATGTTCAAGGACAACAAGTTCAACAATAGAAACAATTAATGATAGTGATGTTAATTATAATAAAAATCGAAACAGAAAAAAAAAATGATGAAGAAGATCATGAAAATGAAAAAGAAAATAACAAGGACACTCTTCTTCTTCTTCACTTAGAAAAACAAGACAATGTTGGTCACCTGGAATTCATTGAAGATTTTTAAGTTTTCTTCGACAACTTGGTGGTTCTCAAGGTAGGATTTTTAATTTGATTAAATTAAATTAGGGTATGATTTTTTTTTATTTTTGAATCTACAATTTTGAACTTATTTTTGTAATATCGATTTATGTTTCAGTTGCTACTCCAAAACACATGCAATAATCTTATATAAAGAGCATATGGGTTTTCTGTAAGGAAATCAAGAAGTGGCTGCAACACTAATTACAACCGAGAAAGAAGATGTACTGCATGTGTTTTGTGGTTCGATTGTTTGTATGAATATGCCAAAATTGCAGGGAGGGATAAGTTGCTATTAGAAACACCAACGCGATATTCCTGGATGTCCAGCAAATATATCCTCTTAGTGTTTGATGAAATGGTGCAATGAGATTGTCGTAAAACTGAGATGAAGTTGAAGTAGCATGTCAGTTCCGTGAAACTGACAAGCCTAATAGTTCTGTTTGGGATTGATAAGTCTGTGGGATCTATTTAGATTCTGATTTTGGGTTAGGAATGTTTGGACTTGATTCTGACCAATCCAGGTTTAATGCATCACGACGAAGCGAAGCCCCGCCACACCAAACCAAAAATTCTCATCGAACCTGGTGTGTAGCATGGGTTACATGCCAATTTTGTTAAAAGAAAAAGAACTTGATCGGAAGGTAACTGTTATGAGAAGTTAAATATTCCTGGTGCATAGCACGGGCACTAATCTAGTTTTTATTGATTTATAAAACCTAATATGTTTTAGTTTTTCTTTTTAATTTTTTTTTGAGTTTTTTACGAAAGGATTACCGTGAAAAGAAATTGAGTATTGTGTTAAGTCTATTTGAGTTTGGTATTAGGTGTTGTATTATTCGTCTCAACTACACGAGGTTGCATTATAGGAAAGACTGTAACGTATTAATTATGAGAATATTCAAAAATGGACTAGGCCCGAGGTTTTTTTGCCAAGCTGTTTTCCTCGTTAACAAAATCTTGTGTGTTGTGTCTTTTATTTTATTTCAACATTATAATTATTTTATTACGGTTAAAGTAATTGCATTTGTACGTTAGTCAGACCTTGGTTGATTCCATAATCTATGCCTTGTCGTATATAGATTATAATCAGGGTCACCTTGTCTGTTTAATCTTGGCAGTATAGAAAAACATTATACAAGGTGTATCTTAATAGGTTAAACGAAAAAGAATTGCTCGTGTACTCGGTACCCTCGTCTTTTTAAAAAATCATGATACAACACCTCGTGTAGTTTCCTCAGTATCTCTGTGCCTACAACTAATATGGTCAACACACATGAATCCCTAAACAAAAGTCTGTTACTGTCAAGAGTTACTCCATAACTCGTATTGAAAACTATCGCTACCCCCGCCACCAACCTGAAGACTAAGATTTCCTTTACGACGTCAATCAATTAGTAAAAGATAAATTGAATGCTTCCAACTTGATAAATCATAAAGAATAGAAAGCGATGAAGATTCCAAGTCAAGGTTATTCCATTTAAAATTTAAAACACCCGAATACACAAGTAAGAACCAGATCCGAAAACTTTTTAAGTAAGATCAATCAAGATTTATATTTATCGACTACAAGTATTACCTTTTCAAAAAGAAAAAAAAAACTTGTTAATATACAAGGTTTATATATATCAAAAATAAACTACTTGTTAAGTCCCAGTCAATTAAGCCAAGAAGATAATCAAACCAAGATCTTTGTATCAAAGTCTTCAATCTTTAAAGTATTCGATCATCGAAATCTTAAATGTAACATTTGCAAAACATTTTGATATCCTTGAATCGTCAGGTTGAGAACAAGGATGGATGCATTGGTTATACTTCTGAGGTATAAGAACCTATACTCAATTGATGCATAAAATTGAGCCACATCGCTACACCAAATTAAAGATTTTGAGACATGTATATCTGTTGTTATGAATTTAAGAGACACAACGGAACCTATACTTAATCTCCTAATTTGTTCCCAAGATCAAAACTTCCTGCACATTTGTTTTATGCACCTGAATATAGGCACCTTCAATAGATGGTCAACTATATATGAAACCAAATCAATCAATCAAACAATCACAATCAGAATAACAAATGTAGGATATTTGAAGGAAAATTACAACTACAACCACAATTTGGCATCAAAATTAAGCTCAATTAAGTTGCACATATAATATCGTAAACATGTACATTTTTGGAGGCATCTACTTGCAGAAATTAGACAGAAGTAATGCTTTATAAGATATATCATAGTTTTGACATTAATAACAGTTCATGCAATGAGTTACTGTGACCTACTTTGCATATAACAACCCTGAGTAGAACCCAAGCCAGATCCTGATCCAATGCAGATCAAAAGGAAATTATAATGATTGCTCATTGTTAAATGAAATACCTGATTTTATAAAGATTGCTCATTACCAATGGTCTCTCGAATTCCAGCTACAACAACTTTGTGACCTGGCCTTTTGATTTCCTGCATAATGAAGAATAGTTGTCAACAGGAAACAATAGAACAGATGTGATGCATGCTACTGTCGTCACTATAATCAAATAAAAAAGGCAGCATCTTTGGCAAGATAATCGAAAAAGTAACTTGAAAACTTGCTTCTAAGGCTAGAGATTGTAGAGTAATTTGAAGAATAAGATGACATTATGAAGACATAGCTACGAGCTGAAACCAAACATCTTGAAGCAAAACTAGTGATTCAAACTAGTGATTCAAACTAGTCTACAAACTTATAGATATCATAAAATGGCAGTTAAGAAATTTGACTACCATCTCATCAGCGCAATATGAGAGAACCAGCAGTTGTGAACCATTTCCAATAGCCTCGCCAGCTGCATCACAGGGTTTTTCAAGTACTATTCTGAGTGAACCATCGCCCCCCTTTACGAATGTCATAAAATATTGGAAGCACTTGTGGTTTCATATTGGGATACTTCATCAACAACTCGAGCTCGCCGTCATTCAATTAGGACTAGGAAGAACAACCAGACCCAGAAAACATCACAAGAAGAGTCAACTATGGGGTGAAAAAGAATAAAATCCTTTATACAAAATGATTCCTACACAGAAAAATCAAGTGTGTGCTACAACAAGAAGGAGAAGTAAACAAACCTGAGAAGCATTATCAGGTCCGACCTCTAAAATGTTTCCCCGCTTTCCGCCGTTAACTTCAAGGGACATGACTACACCTTCTTTAAGATGATCAATTGCTGGGTTTGTAACCTGCCACATATACGCATAACAATGGAAAGATAAATTTAGGAATTGTGTAAAAACTAGCATCACTTAAATTTAGTACAAACAAAAGTACGCCAAATGGGACTTGTTCCTGAACTACCATAAAAATGTTCATAATTTCCAATCGTAACAAGCACTTATTCTAGTGCTGAAGATGTTAGAGAGAGTATCAGCAAATCAGAAGGCTCTGGTTTACTTGCCACCAAAACCAAGAAAGAAAGATTTGTACTTTGATAGAGATATACAGATACATCATTTGCCTTTTTGTTGATTATTAACTTGTACTGTTATGTATAATAAAACAAACAAGTGCCTAGAAGAACAATACCTCTCTTGCAATAAGCAATGCCATGTCGGTGCTTTAAGCTGAGGTGTGCTTCTAATAAATGTGACAGTATCCACCCATGTAACTTAGACTGCTTGTCATGTCGGCTATAACTGCACCATTCAAAAAATCAGTCTCCTTAATGTTATTGAGTCTCACCTGAAACATAACCATGATCAGAAATCGAATACGCATTAGTTTAAACTGTCTAAGAAAGAGTTAACTAGTTAAATAGATTAAACGACATATATAGCATCCCAGGAAGACAGTCTAATCCACCATGGGATCTTTACCGGTGCTTATTCTTTTCAAGTAGTACAACATGTTCCCTACTAAACCTGTGAAGAAGTAAATTATCAATGAAAACGTTTGTAAGCATACAGAGAAAGCAACAACAAGGCAAGAAAACTAACCTGCACAACTAAGATCTAGAACTCAACAAGAAACTTCTGCAATACTAACAAGTTGCTGGATACCAAATACACAAGGGAAATTAGAAGTAAAACTACATGGAAGTTGGAATCAATCATCAACAAAAAACTATTTATATATACAAAACTCATACATCATAAGAAAACTAAGCCGGAAAAAACTTTACAAAGTATACCGAGAACTTTCGCGCAAATGGAAATGAAACCCAACAGAACTCACCTTATTTTTCTGTTACTCCTCTCACTAACCTATGCCTCATTGGCTCACCCAACAGACTTATTACGGTCGGCGTTAGCACCTAGTGCTAAAGTACCAACAGGTGGAGTAGCTGTTGGTACTGGGGGTAGCGGTTCTGGTCATGGTAGAAACTGGGACTATAATTGGGGGTGGGGATCAACTCCTGCAAGTGGATGGGGTTATGGTTCTGGTTCAGGTACATCTCAGAACGGTCCTGCAGGTGGATGCGGTAATGGTGCGGGGTATGGGTTTGGAGCAGGAACTGGAACTGGAATAGGATCAGGGTATGGTAGTGGAGGTTATGGCAGTGATCACGGCACTGGGAGCGCTCTAACACTTCTCATGAAGGAAATTAAAGCGAAGATGGTGGTTCTGGCAGAGCTGTGATAGATCATAACCATTGGTTTCTGCACAAACAAATATAACAGTAAGAAATCAACTAAAAATCAAAAGATTTTGCATGGTGTAGGAAGGACAAGCTTCTACAGTAGAATATTATGTATGCCAGTTAGAAATCAAACGTTTCTATAAGTCATATGTATGATAATCATAATACATATATTAATGAATAAAGAGTTATTACTTTGATCCATGAAGTTTCTGTATATGCCTTCATCATTAGTTAGAGAAATCAAATACCCAGGAAAGTTTGAAAAAGTGCAATGTACATTTGCTCTATGTGTTTATGTATCATGAACCATGAATCATGATAATAACTACAGAAAATGCCTAACTGAATGAGGAAATTTTCTCCGGGGTCTGTTATTTTGTTTAAAGAGATTTGAATTGTTAGGATCGATGCTATAAAGAAAACAAAACGAAAAATAAGAACACACAAAATTTACTTGGTTCACCCAAATTAGGCTACGTCCAAGGAGCGGCTGCAGTTTTCACTATGATCTCAAAAACAGAGTTCCAGAGGAATACAACGATGATAATAATCCTGATACAAACCCTAGATAGGGGTCTCTATATATAGAGACTACTGAGAATTTGGGCAAACCTCTCAAAAAGTTTCATTTAATTTCCCAACGGGCCGCCAGTCGGATCGGGTCAAGTGTGAAACCGGGCCGTGCACTACCAAGCTCCACACAAACATAACAATCTCCCACTTGGGGACTGGTCACATCACAACGCGCCCTAACTCCACTCTGAACAAACTTCAAAACACACCGATCACCGCAACAACTCTTTTAACCAATCATCAAGCTCGAAGACCCACTGAAGCTGCAAACAGCTTCAGTTTCTCAAGGGTCACTGGTTTTGTCAACATGTCTGTTGGATTCTTTGCTCAGTCAATCTTTTCAAGTGTCAAATGACCATCTTCTATCAAAGATCGGATGAAATGATATTTAATATCTAAGTGCTTGGTTCTGGAATGGTATGCTAGATTCTTCGCTAAGAAAACAGCACTCTGACTATCACTATGCAAAACTCCATTTCCTTTCTTCATACCCAATTCGCCCAAGACGCGCTGTAACCATATCATCTCCTTGCTAGCCTCAGTAGCAGCAACATATTCTGACTCTGTAGTAGACAAGGCTACTATCTTCTGCAAATTAGAACCCCAGCTCACAGCAGTACCACCCAAAGTATACACATACCCAGTAGTACTCTTTCTACTATCAATATCTCCAGCCAAGTCATTGTCAATGTAACCCTGCAACTTCATACTAGAACCTGTGAAACAAAGTGATGTATCTGTAGTACCCTTCAAATACAGAAGTAGCCACTTGACTGCCTCCCAATGTTGCTTTTCTGGATTACTCATTTACCTGCTCACAACTCCCACTACATGTGCAATATCTGGTCTGGTGCAAACCATGACATACATAAGACTCCCAATCGCCGATGCATAAGGAATCTTATGCATATAAGCCTCATCTTCTGCTGTCTTAGGTGACTGGTCTTTGGTTAGCTTAAAGTGGCTACCCAAAGGCGTGCCCACTGGTTTGATACTCTCCATGTTAAACCTCTTCAGAATCTTGTTCACATATTCTGACTGCGACAGCTTCAAGGTACCATGATTGCTATCTTTCGTGATCCTCATACCAAGAATTTGCTTTGCAGCTCCCAAATATTTCATTGCAAACTACTTTGACAGTTTCTTCTTTAGATCATTTATTTCCTCACTGCTAGGCCCTGCAATAAGCATATCAACCACATATAACAGCAAAACCATAAAAGTGTTTTCAGACCTCTTTATGTAGCAACAATGATCTGATTCGCACTTAGGGAAGCCGGTGGTACCCATAAAACTGTCAAACTTCATATACCACTGCCTTGGAGCTTGTTTCAAACCATACAAGCTTTTATTCAATTTGCAAACAAGATTCTCCTTTCCATGTATTGCGAAGCCCTGTGGTTGCACCATATAAATGTCTTTCTTCAAATCACCGTAAAGGAATGCAGTCTTCACATCTAGCTGCTCAAAATATAAGTTATGTGCAGCCACAATTCCAAAAACCAAACTGATTGTATTTAGCTTCACAACCGAGAAAAAATATCACTGTAGTCTACACCTTCCTTTTGCTGAAAACCCTTCAAAACAAGCCTGGCCTTTTAACGTGTATTCCCATCGTGCTCTTCTTTTACTCTGTACACCCATTTGTTATGCAAAACCTTCTTCCCTTCTGGTAGCTTGGTTAGCTGCCAAGTATGATTCTTGACCAAAGAATCCATTTCATTCTTTCATAGCTAACTCCCACTTGCTCTAATTATTAACTTGCAAAGCTTCAACATAATTTTCAGGCTCACCTCCATCTGACAACAAGATGTGCTGAAGAGAGGGTGAATAACGATCCACTGCCTTGGGTACCTTACTGCTTCTCCTAAGAGTGGGAACCAGAGCACTGGGGTTTGGAGAAGCTGGACTACCCTGCTCTATCTCAAGCACTTCATTTTCCTGGTTCTGGACAACCTTGTCCGGCACATTGATTTTAGAAATCTCACCCAAATCAACATAAGCAGAATCTTTACCTCTGGTGCCTCTGGTTCTTCAACTCCATTTGATTTTTCCTTGTACATAACCTTCTCATTGAAGATGACATTCCTGCTTCTGATAATTTTCCGATTTTCTACATCCCAAAATCTATAACCAAAAGCATCATCTTCATAGCCAATAAAGAAACATTTCTTAGATTTGGGATCAAGTTTGTTTCTAGCATTGGCATCAACATGTACATATTACAAGCAATCAAATACTTTCAGAAAAGAAATATTTACCTCCTTACCACTCCATACCTCCTCTGGCAGTTTGAAATTCAACGGAACTGATGGTCCTCTATTGATCAGATAAGCTGCAGTGTTGGTTGCATCAGCCAAAAAAACTTTTGTCAACCCAACATGCAACCTCATGCTTCTAGCACGTTCATTTGGGGTCCGGTTCATGTGCTCAGCTACACCATTCTGTTGTGGTGTCCCTGGGATGGTCTTCTCTATTATGATTCCATTTATAGAACAATACTCTCTGAACCCACCATCAATATACTCACCCCCATTATCTGATCTTAGGCACTTCAGTTTCAAACTTGTCTCATTTTCTACCAAAGCCCTCCACTTCTTAAATATATCAAATACATCACTTTTATTTTTCAGAAAATAAATCCGTACCTTTCTGTTCGAGTCATCAATAAATGGGATGAAGTATAATGAGCCACCAAGTGATGGAACTGGAGATGGTCCCCACAAATCAGTATGCACCAACTCTAACTTTACTGGTTTTGGAGCTCTACCGCATTTGACGAAACTGACTTTCTTCTGCTTCCCAAAGATGCCACTCTCACACATTCCAATATCAATGGTCTTCAATTCTGGTAGTTTCCCGTTCGACTGAAGTACCTTCATCCCCTTCTCACTCATATTCCCAAGCCTTCGGTGCCACAGAGTATCACTAGATTCAGCAACTGCAACTGTATCTACTGCACATGTATCTACTGCTGCCATGCAAACAACAGACAAGTCTCTCGGACTTGAATACATATAAAGATTACCCATCTTGTAACCACGAGACACTACCATAGCTCCCTTAGTCACCTTCCATCTACCACCACTAAAATAAACACCATTCCCCTTCGTCATCAAGCTGCCCAATAGAAATCAAATTCCTCTTTAACTGTGGAACATGTCTAACCTTGTGGATTCTCCATATTGATCCATTTTCCTGCTTAAGCTTGATCTCTCCAATGCCTACTACCTGAAGTGGTATATTATCAGCTAAATAGACAATCCCGTAGTTACCTGCAATATATGTAACAAAAAATTCTCGTCTTGAAGTTGTATGCCAAGAAGCTCCTGATTCGAGAACCCAAGAGTCCATGGGACTTTCAACAGAAAGCAGTAAGGCATCCTGCACGGTTTCTGTAACAACATTCGCAATTTCATCCCCCATCTTCTTAGGTTCTTTGCACAACTTCTGTATATGGCCCATCTGTCCGCAGTTCCAGCATCCAGTCGGACCCCGTGGACCTCTAGATTGGCCCCTGCTTCATCCTTTTCTTGATTTAGATCTTCCTTTGTACTGATTTTTCTGAGATGATCTGCCTTTGATTCGACGTTAAAGGCAGCATCATTATTCGAATACTCACCAGAATCCTTCCTTCGAACTTCTTCACCCAGAATCAGATCGCGTATGTCATTATACTTTAGCTTCTCTTTGCGGGCAGAATTACTTATGAAAGTTCTCACAATTTCCCAACTGTTGGGTAGAGAGATCAAATTCGATCTCGACAGATGATAGAACATTCATGATTTCAGTGAACTCATTCAAGTGCTTTGTAACTGAAGCGCCCTAATCTGAACAACTTCTTCATCAGACGCACCTTGTTGTTCGCCGACTGCTTTTCATATATACTCGTTAAGGCCGCCATCAGACCAGCAGTGGTCTTTTCTTTCACAAAGTTGTGTGCAACTGACTTGGCTAGGGTTAATCGAACAACCCCTAGAACCTGTCGATCCAGGAGTTTCCAATATTATCTCGGACATCCCATCTGGCTTCGTTGAATCCAATAGAGGTTGCAACAAATTTCTCCCATAGAGATAATCTTCAATCTGCATTCTCCAGTACGCAAAATCTGACCCATTGGTCGTGTCGTAATCAACCAAAATAATCGAGTTCTTACTCTCTAAAATAGAATGAAGTATAGGGATAAGAACAAGTTCGTTCCCACAAGGAGGCAGCAATTTATGCTAATTTTCAGTCACGTAAGCAAGTAGCAAAGGGGGTTTTAATCGTAATGATTTAAGCTAAATTAAACTAAGGTAATACACAAGTAATAGAGATGTGTATCAGGGAGAAAAAGCATTGGTTAGAGATTTCATCGTCCGTTATCCAACATGTTATCAATCAAAGCATACTCAACATTCATGCATTAGTAATACCAAAAACCCTAAAGTAGCCAGTTATCTCGTCTACTTCGGCAAAACTCCTAATATCATCACAGAATGAGTACCTCCACCCTATGAATTCTTATGCACCGGATAACCTGAGTGAGTACCTCCACTCAAGTTCAACCCAATGATAGCTATGGTCTTTGTGAGTTGAGGTTAATCTAAATAACCCGGTGCAGTTCGCTACTCGGATTCAACCTAGGTCAAGCTTCTACACATATTCGTATGGCAACATCCCGTCGTTAACAAATATGTTATACTACTTGTAACCGGAGTCCCTCGACAGAATCGACTCTCAGAACTCCAGTATAGCAATAGATATCAATGCTTATTTATCTGATTCCGGACTCAAACAAATCAGCAATCAATCATATATCATTATACTTAGTAGAACATGAACGATATTAAAAACAACATGAAATCATGAGATATGCGCCATTCAATTAATAAACATGTCTTCAAACATCAGATTACATCCCTAACCAATATATAAAGGTTTAGCTCATCATGGGTTTCTTAAAACCCATGGAAAATAATTAAAAGATAAATTACTCAAACCCGGAAAGATTGCGATGAACAATTGTGGCTTCGAAGCGCAGCTGCAAAGATAGCCAGCAGCCTCCAAAACGCCTTCAGCCTTTTTCCTTTGCTGTCTTCTTCTTTCCCTCCTGTATTGTATTTGTTTCACCGTGATATAATATCCTCTAAAACTCCTGGATACTTTGGTATTTATATGTCTTTTAATCCCTAAAATCCTCGCATGTAGCCTTTGGAATCCTAGTTTGTCTCAAACTCTCCTTGCGTAGCCAACTTGTGGCTAACTTGGTTGCTAGAGCCTTTGATGATGAACCTGACCTCCAATAAACCATTGGGACTTCAATATATGTTATATCTACCCCTACAATAGGCTTCCCACGAGAAAGGCCTAATTTTTTCATGTGGAATTCGAGTTAGCCACTTAGCCAATCCTAGTAGAACTAGGAAATGTGCTAAGTATCCATATTTCACTCCAACAAGGTATATCAGCTCCAAATCCTTTCCTAAACCCATATGATGTCTAAAACATAGCTAATAACCCACCAAGGCTATCCACTATCCCATCAAACCATTCTAGCCCTTCAAATCATGACTTAGCACATTACCGCATCATGCTTCAGCCGCACTTGCGCCTGGCCGCTGGCAGCGTAGGCCAAATAAGCCACTTCGGGGCTTTACCCATATCTTCCTCAATTTTGATCAGAATGACTTCAATCTTTCACCATTGGCTTTGTAATTCAATTCCCTACACTGTGGTATGTGAAAGGCCTATTTTAAGCAGAGTTTCACTGGCTCCTCGGTGATTCTAGCTCTTAAGCTCCATTCTGCGGGTTTCTGAACTGTAACCTGAAAAGGCGACTAAACTTCGAAAGTAATCAAAGTACCTAATAATTCACTCAAATATAGCACATAAGGGTCAGGAAAAACTACTTTAAATGTATGATTTAAGCACCTATCACCCATCAAACTTTTCGATTGCGTTTGCAGATCCGAACCCTATCACAGATGATGTCGACGCCCCTTTCTCTATCGTTCTGTCGTCTTCTCCTCCTGCCATCGATTCTTCCCAGAATTCTTCACGAACTTGGCTCTGATACCAGTTGTTAGGATCGATGCTACAAAAGAAAACAAAACGAAAAACATGAACACACAAGATTTATTTGGTTCACCCAAGTTAGGCTACGTCCAAGGAGCGGCTGCTGTTTTCACTATGATCTCAAAAACAGAATTCTATAGGAATACAACGATGATAATAATCTTGATACAAACCCTAGATAGGGGAACGATGATAATAATCTGGGCCTATCTCCGTCCCTCTGTTCTATAAACAAACCTCTCAAAAAGTTTTATTTAATTTCCCAACAGACCGCCAATCGGATCGGTCAAATGTAAAACCGGATCGTGCACTGTCAGACTCCACACAAACATGACATGAATATCTGCACCAAGATGCACTAAATCGTTGTTTTTTCAAGCATTGATAAATATACCTTATTGAGTACCATCTTGAATTCAAAGAGCGCATTACAAGTTTGTGGTAGTTTCTCACTATTGGCATTCTTTTCAATAATTTTTGTTTCATGCTCAGAAAGTTGTATCTGAAACCAAAATAAAATAAAATGGATTAATAATTCGATGTAATAGGATGAAAGAAGGTAATGCATAGCATAATCCACTAATAAGTGTATGTGCGTTACATAATGATCATCAACAGATAATAACAAGTGCTAAGAGACTAAGTCAGAGCTCAATGATAAAAAAAAGTGCAATTTATCATTAGACAAACAAGTTACCTCTAAATCTTCCAATTCAAAATTAGGTTGCATGCCCGGATGAGCAAAAGATGCTAGGCCGGCTTTGCTGATTTGATCTTTAAAGATGCAACTCATATAGCTAGAACTAAGACACATCCAGGTAAAAAGAGAATCAAACATACATACAAGGTTATTATCAGTAAAAAAGAGATATTAGCAAAAAGAGATAATAATTCACTCACAATGGTGGGCAAAGTAGAGAATCAAACACCTCAGATACTGCTTCAACGTACGACAAATCAACATTTCCCCATACCAAAAAGCCTAATTATTTATTATTATCTAAATTTTGCTATCCTTGCAAGCACACAATGTTCGGCTCCGTTGTCTTCAACTTGTTTTAATTCATCAACCTCCGGGTTTATAAATGTTTGAACCTGAAAAATTAAATATTGAATCAAAACACAAAGTTAACCACTAGAGAATGACCAATATGCCAAAACCAGCACTACCACAACAACCCGCTAATATAAGGTACCACACTACCACCTATACTAACAACCACCACCAGTACTAACCACCCACCGTCAGCAGCACTAACCATCACCACCGCCACCCATAACCACCACCAGTAAGGCACTACTAACCATCACAACCACCACCATTACCATCACTTCAACCCTCTATCCCTACACATGCTACCACACTACCACCAGTACTAACTATCTGCACCACCACCAGTATCAAGGCTTTACATATACCCATTGTTCCATGAGTCTGCTCAATTGTCGGATTATACATTTGCAAATGAAGAATAAATGGAACCAAATATACTACCGTCTTTCCAGCATCAGTCGCCGGATTCACAAGCCTAATTTCAATTAAGGAACTCAAATGCACAAATCCACAAAGCAAATTCAACAATGCCAACCACCATCGCCAACCACCATCGCCAATTACATAAACTGAAATTTAAGCTTATAAATAACAAATGTCACCCACCAACACTCAACACCACGAGACAAGAATAACTCAAGTTTAAGCTTAAACAGTAAATGTCACCCACCACCACAAAAAATAAAAAAAAAGGAATTTAAGCTTATAAACAAAAATTAACAAAAATGATACACATGTTTCCCGGAAAGAATAAGTAGAATATCTTTAGCTTGTACAATCGTTGTAGCCTCATACCCCATCTTATCTATTAAAAAACATAAAAAGATTGAACTAAAATATAATTACTCAATGTCAAAACGAAGCCAAAAGCTTAAGTAAATAGCTAAAAACCCAAAATTGACACACAAAAATACAAACCAAGAACACGAAATGTATATGGAAGGGAAGAAAATAAGTAAGCAAGAGATCTAACAAATAATTCCAAATCGATTAAATACTTGTTGATTGGATACGGGTTTATAAAGTGAAAGATATGAAACTTACCATCTCTTTTGAGGGTTTTGGAATCAACAAGGAATAATAGCAGAGAAATAATAACTAAGACGTACAACACCAACTAAGATTTCGTTTTTCAATATTGATAGATCTATGAATCAGGTATAAAACCCTAACCTTATTATCCACAGATCCATCAAGATTGAAAACCACAAACAAGTAATAAGGTTAGGGTTTTATACCTGATTTTTCTTCTTAGAATCTCACGTGTAGTTGAATCCTCTTCTAGGGTTTACAAAATCTTAGATAGTAAATATTGCACGAGATTAGGGTTTTTCATATCTGAGATAAATCTGATTGTTGTTGAAGGAAATAGATCTGATTTATAATAACTTAGGGTTTTGATTTCTGTGAAAGATAAAAGAGAAAACTGAGAATTGAAAGATAAAGAAAAACTCAGCTTGTAGTTGTACGGTGTAGTTTTATTTGAGAAAATAAAACAATATTGTTGTATTGGGTTTTAAGGAAATAAAAACAACAATATTGAATAAAATATTTGTTTTTTTAAGCATATTATTTTATCTTAATACTTCTCAAATAAATGGGGGAAATAAATAAGGAAAGTTTAAGATCATCCAAAATCAATTTAAATTAAAGGTTGTGAGACAATAGTTTTGGAGGGAAGTTTGGGTGAGAAAGATGTGAAGAAGGAATTTTTGGAGGGAAATTTTAGTGGTTTGGAGGCATGAAATTTAATTGAAAATAAAAATCAAATATAAATACTAACAATTAAACTTACTGCAAGGTGTTGAAGATTGAAAAATTTATAACTATGCCATACTTTGAGACATATATAAGTATATCAAAAATATCTCTTAATTAATTCTAAAAATAGGAATTCAAGCGACATATTTTTTGGTTCTCAACCCATCTTTATCTCTTCAAACCTCACTTTTAATGAGGTAGTTTGATAAAGTTTTGGTTTTTTTTAGCTCATCTTTATTTTAGAAAAAAAAAAGATAACCTCATCATCTACTAGATAACCTCATCATCTACTAATTTTTCGTTTCAACCTTTTTTATATACCGTCAAATATATATATATATATAATCGAAATTACATTTGATACAATTTTAATAAAAAGAGAAGAAAACTTCTTTTGAACCAATAATTAAGAAATTAAAAAATCTTTAAAAATTTACCAAGGTTGGTTATTCCAAAAATTACTCTCCCACACCTCCACCGTTTTAATAGATTGTTCCTTTTCTTCAAGTAGAGAGTAAAAAGATGTAAGATCAAATGGAGGAGGGATGGTGCATGGCCCCCTATCACTAGGATGCCTCACAATGGTTTCCATCATGCAAGTCTTCTCAAGTTCATCAGGATGGGACAAGCCATGGTCGCAGAACAAAATTCTACGGCATTTGGAGGTATTGTTGGTTTATATGTCAATAATTTAGCATATTCATTTAAGAGATGAAACATATAGTCATAAATATATTCCATCTTTAGATTTTCACGGATGAAGTCTCTGGAAGCCTTCCCAATGTCCTGAACCTGTCAAAGCAATTACAAAGGTTAGTTATTATGATGATATTCATATCAGTCCATCTTATGTTGCATTTTGGAAAGACAGTCACCTTACGTTGGTGGGTGTTTCCCCATTCAACAGCGAACTTGATCGGTCTGCATTTGTCACTGTTCTTTATAGGCCAATAATGTTTCAGAGGTTTTAGACCTCTCGTGAAGAAATCATAGAATCGGGGCTTAACCAGCAATGTAAGTGAATCACAAGCTAATATATACTTTTGGCTGACAGACCAAGCCCATCCTTCAATATAGACCTTGTATCTATTAAAACAACATTAGAAAGAAACTATTGTTAGTTACATGATACAGACCAATGAATTCAAGTATTATGGAAAATAAATCTTTGATATATTTTGTATGACCTCTGAGTGCACTGATTTGCTAAATTGGACTGCTGGAATCCATTTTGAGATTCACGTGTTGGGGATATTGACACCCATCGGAACACAGGATCACAAAAGGGAATTGGTGATTTGAATCAAATAGGGAGAAAAAATAAGAAAGACAGAAGATAAACAAGCACACAACCACAACGCAAGATATATACGTGGTTCACTTTTACAGGCTACATCCACCGTTGACACCACTAGAAAGAATTTCATTACAATCAAAGACCATTACATGTTCTTTCCACAACTCAAAGGACAAGACCCAAACCAAAGAGTTACAAAGACATACCTGAGACACCATTGAGAAACCTTAGAAAGAACTCTCTAAACCATTTTTCAAACTAGCCTCATGTCTTCTCTTCTACACATTTATCACGGTAACCAGTAACAGAGGAGAAACATGGAAACTCTCTAGAAACCTGATTTAGGGAAAAGCCCTAAACACTAAACACTAGAACACAAAAATCCTCTCTCTACAAGTTTTTCTCTTACATCGATATTGACCCTCACGGTAGCACTCGATCCTCTCTAACAAAGAGACAAAAAACCTAAGCACAAGGTTTTACCACTCTTTTAGGTTGGATTGTC
Organism: Papaver californicum; assembly: GCA_023531435.1. Classification (NCBI taxonomy): domain Eukaryota; kingdom Viridiplantae; phylum Streptophyta; class Magnoliopsida; order Ranunculales; family Papaveraceae; genus Papaver; species Papaver californicum. The sequence goes on from JAJJMC010018784.1 coordinate 210,454, forward strand.
TACAAATATCTAATTCTACTCCTATTTATGGAGCCACAAACTTAGCCCTTAAGAAAACATAACTTTGGGAACAAGTTTTCCCTAACTTGGTTCATAAGTTTATAAATTTTAGGAACAAGTTTACACAAGTAGAGTTTCACCAAAACTCAAACTTCTTTGACCACTGAATAACCGACAATTCTCCACCTCGGATCATACTTTCAAGCATAATACGATCAAACAAAGAATCACCTTCATCCGGTTTCATGCCATCTTTATATAACCGTAGAATTATTTTGAAGTTCACATCCAACCTTCCATCTTCATAGAATCTCTTCGACCAAAATGTTGCTAAAGTCTTCAAACATCTTCTTCAAGAAAGACGCTTGTAAAACTTCCATGCTTCAAAAATACCATAAAAATCTTCAACCACCATCAACGAATCTTTGCACAGACTCCACCGTTGATTACCAAGAGAACTATCCAGAAGAATCAACGTTAGCTCCATATGACCAGTAAGCTAACAACATATTGAACTCTAATCCAAAATGGAAGAATTAGCTTCAATATCATACTCCAGTACATGTCATGATTACCGTGTATCTAAAACAAACCATCAGATATCTCCACTGTGATTAACATGCTTAATCCTTCGAGCGATTCCCAAAGCCATCACCAATCTGACATACTCTTTACCACCATCACACCCAACATACTCACTCAGAATATATACTGTGTAAATACCCATATTAATGTGGTACATGCTTCCGAGATCGAACACATTCTTGATATTACGTGCAATTCATCAAGAATACTTTAACATATATTTAAGAACATAAATATATAACATCTCGTGCATAACTTCGAAGCTTTGCTGGACTTGCTTATACATGAGATCTCACAGTCTCATCCTTTTTTAAAACTTTGTAACACATTCTTGATATTACGTGCACATTATACCAATTGTTGGAGAAATTGACACTCCAAGCGCAGCGGAACACATGTATCACAAAGGGAAATTGGTGACGAACCAAACAAGGAGAAATAATAAGACCATTACACTCCACGGCAAACACCACCAGAAAAACTGTCATTTCAATCAAAGACCATTACATGATCTTTCCACAACTCACAAGACAAGACCCAAACCAAAAAGTTACAAAGACATACCTGAGACACCATTGAGAAACCTTAGAAATGAACTTTCTAAACTATTCTTCAAACTAGCCTCATGTCTTCAATTCTGCACATTCATCACGGTTACCAGAAACAGAGAAAAAAAACATGGAAACTCTCTAGAAACCTGGTTTAGGGAAAATCCCTAAGCCCTAAACAATAGAACACTAAAATCCTCTTTCTACAAGTTTTTCTCTCACACCGATACTGACCCTCACGGTTGCACCCGACCCTCCCTAACAAAGATACCAAAAACTTAAGCACAAGGTTTTACCACTCTTATAGGTTGGATTGTCTACAAGCCTCCAATTTTACTCCTATTTATTGAAACACAAACTTAGCCCTTAAGAAACTCTAACTTTAGGAACAAGCTTCCCTAACTTGGCTCTTAAGTTTCTAAACTTTAGGAACAAGTTTACACAAGTAGAGTTTGATAAAAACTCAAACTTTTTTAACCACCGAATAACCTACATCACGACCCCAATCCTGCAGATGCAATGGTTAGTTGCTAACACAATTTTTTACAAGGAATATTGGGAGTATGTCCCGGAATTATACCCCTCAGTTGGGGATATGTCCTTTAACGGAAAAAATTAAGGAATATGTCCCAGACATCCATTTTAACTGTTAAATGGAGAATATCCGCATGTGTGGGTTCACAATGTGTTCAACTTTCCACTTCTACCCTTAGTTACATCCTACGGTCCAGATAAGAAGTTGGTGGACACGTGTTATGAGATTAGAACTTCCTAACACACAGGTAGATGGCACGTGCATGTTTAGTGTATCTTCTCAAAGAAGAGAACAGACGAAAGGAAAAGAAAGAGGAAAGGCTGCTGATCGAGAGGAGACAGAGAGGGAGACAGAGAGAAAGGGAGAGATCGAGAGATAGAGATGATGGTGTGAAGATCGTGACTGGAAATCAACAAGAAGAAATCGCATCTGTTAGGTTTGGTAGACAGAGAGAATAAAGAAATCAACATCAATGGTGACTGGAAACAGGTAGAATCATCAAACCCATTTCTTTTTTTGTGTGTATCTCACATGTTTTGTGTTCAATTTTTGTTTGCATGCAACTATAAATTTAGGGTTTGTTTGAAATTGAAATTAGGGTTTGCTGATTTGGGTATTTTTGTTTTGATGTTTATATCCTTAAACACATGTATTACTGTTTGTTTTGATGTTTAGTTCCTTAAACACATGTATTACTGTCTGTTTTAGCAATCTTTGTCTGTGCAGGAGTTGTGAACTCAAAGACTACAACTGCACCAGCACCAGCAGTTGATTGTTCAACAATCATATTTAGTATGGATGATTGTTTAACATTTGTTACAAGTGGATGTAAGTCAGATTTCTGTAAAACCCTCTTTGATTTTTGCATTATTTTTGTTCAGATCCAGATTTTTTTTTTGCAATTAGATTCATTGTTTTTTATGGTTTCGGATGATGGGTTTTGTTGAATTTTGGATTTTTATTAATGGGTTTTTCTTTGATTCTGTTTTTTCTTGCAGTGGCTCTTTCCCCTGGTGGTGCTCCTGGTATGTATCCATTGTTTTCCTTTTGGATTTTCATGAATTGGTTTGCCTTGATTCTGATTTTCATGGAATAAAATATAGATTTAATATATGATTGTTGCTATTGATGCATGTTGTGAATGAGATTGTGTGTGTTTTGGTTTAAACAAGTGGGTTTAGTGTTGAAAATTGAAACCCAAATTTAAGTATTTTTGTTCTTTAGATTGGGTTCATTTCTTGAAGTGGAATTGAAATTCCCCATGTAGTTCTAGCAAAAAGTATGGTGTTTATAGAGTTGGATATGGGATATAATGACAAGCATAATATTTGAGATATTACAATTTGACTGTTTTATTTTCTTTCTAGTGAAATGTGTGATGGAAATTGTTGTATCAATGGTACATTATTACGGATTTGGACATTTCCAAGGATCCATGTCCCGATTTGTTTATAATCTTAATGTTGGTCTGGTTACCCCAATGCCATGATATGTAATGTGCTCAAACAAAAATGTCATACTGTTAACAATATTTGAGATGAACCTGCTTTTCCCTGTTCTTTCTCTTCATTGTGTATTTGGTGATCATTTTAGGACATACATAGTTCTTTTAGTTTTTAATCTTCTATTCTTTTTAGTTGCAATACAATCTCCGAGAAGCACTGTTCTACCTCCCACTTCATCATCAACCATGTCTTCTCCAGCACCTACACCTGTAACTGAAGATACTCCAGCAGGTTCTCAAGTTGCAGCTCCAGCCCCAGCACCATCTGATGCACCTACACCTAGGGGCTTTGATACAGATGCTGGAAATAGAGTAGATTTACAACTAGGTACTGGCCAGATTACTATTAATGAAAGTGGACCATCAGATAGAACTATCAAACTAAGGCAACATAAGGAAGTTGCGCCACCACAACCAGAGGAGGAGGAGAAAAATGCTGCTGTCAGACTTTTTGGATTTCTAGGAATTTAGATAGATAGAATAGAAACATCATTACCAACCATGTCTTCTACATTTTAATTTTTTTTTTCTGTTTTCTCTTTTACACATGGATGGTTGGTTTGTGGGAATCTTTTTGGTTTAACTTTCAATTTCAGACAATACTATTAATTAGTTTAACTTTCAATTTGAACTTCAAACAGGTTCATCAAAAAAACAGACATAAAATTTTTTGTCAACAAAACAGGTTCAAATTCAGCCAATTTGGTCAACAAAACAGTTAATTTTTTTTGTCATTTTTTTAAAATTAAGGGGTAATAAGGTCATTTCGAGAATATTAGGGTTTTTTATATTTTCAAATTTTCCAATTTTTTTTGATTGTCGGATCGTAGATGACACGTGTCGACAATCTATAAATTTGAGACTTGTGGGAATCAAAATTATAAGACAGGGTATTATTGTCCGAATTTGGCACGTGTGATCTCATATATGTGCATTTTTCATCATTTAACGGTTAAAATGGATGGCTGGGACATATTCCTTAATTCTTTCCGTTAGAGGATATATCCCCAACTAAGGGGTATAATTTAGGACATGTTCCTAAAAATCCCTTTTTTACATGTATAGCGTTGTTTTAGAAATACAAAATTTACCTGTTTATAAAGTCGAGCACCCCAATATTGTTTGTTTGAGACATTTCATTTGAGGAGGTCCCTCCTTGATTTGCCTACTTTTTCCAATAAGTATAAGGTTCCTTTTCTGTACCCATTTTGTCTTTTTATTTTCCTATTTCATCTCCTCTAGTAGTGTATTCCATGGTTTTATATTGATCTCAAGCCTGTAAAGAAAAAACGTAAGTAGAGGTTACACAAATTTTCCATCATATGAAAACGATAATTGGTGATGTTATCTGTATACCTATAATCCCAAACTTTTTTCGTACTCCGAATTGCTAACTAGGGTGCAAATTGCCATATGTTTTTACCATGAGCCGTGATAATACTATTATGCTAAACCATAGTAAGTACATTTGTGCAGCACTTGGTTTAAAATGTGGTACCCTCTCTCTGGTATAAATATTGATTTTGGATTTTATTATATTTATTTCCAGCGCTTATAATTGGGTAGCATTGACACGGATAAGAAGTGACACGGACGTGGACGTGAACATGAATAATTTATTAAAAAACTAGGATGTAGACACGTATATATATTGAAAAAATATGGCTGAAAAAAGAGTTTTAAATCTTTTATTAAAAGTAAATAAAATATTACGTCTATTTGGATTCGAGCTCTTTACCTATAGGTCACTTTACATGTTTTGGTTTTTCCTTTATTTTTTTTTGTGAATGAAACACTTTAGTCCCATATCAGGGAGTTTCCACTTCTTAAGAGCAATCCCAGTGGGCATTGATAAATTTTCCAAAATGCCAAGCCAGGTGGATGGGCAAACTCGTTTTTGGGTAGTGGAGAAAAGGTAAAAAGACACACTAAGAATCGACCGAGCCAACTTGATCCGCTCAGCCTATGTTGCACCGAGCCTCAGCTCAACATAGGCCGAGCGGCTCAGGTTGGCTCGATAACGGTCATATCCCAACATCTCTAATCCAACGGATATAACATCCTTCTCTATAAATTCAACCCAAATTCAATCTTTTCTATTCATACCAAAATCAATTTTCTCTACATTCTTCTCTACAATCTTCTCTAAAAACTCTTCATATTTCGTTTCCCAAAAAAATAAATAAAAAAATATCTCATTCTCAAAATATTAATCGAAATAGAAATAGTACAGTACCTAGAAATAGGTATACTCAACCTCTACCGACTCAACAAGAATTTTCGGATGAAGAGAACAATCCTAATTTAGTTTCCAGTCGAGAATTAGCCTCGAGTCAAGGTCATGTATCTTTAGTAGCAGAGCGAGATGGAAATGATCAAAAAGTAAGAGGTGGTTGGTATGAAATAAAACCAGTTTATGATGTTCTCTCCGAAAGTGCTAAAATTATATGAATATATTTCCTTTGAGGACTTTGTACCATATGGAGGCGGACAGTCATTCGGTCAAATTCATACATATGATGCTGGAACGTTGGTAGCATACTACAGGAAAGTAGTTAATATTGTGTATCGGTATCGTATCAGTGAGGTGCAATACACCTAGAAAAATGATTATATCGGATTCTATCGGTGATACACAATTAACTTTTTAATTTTACAAGTTATAGGTAGATGTGCATTATGTTACTAAAAGTTTTGATGAAAGACATTTATAATGTAAAAATTCAATTAAACTCGCTTTACTTGAGAACCTAACATCCCCAAACATAGAATTTGTATGGGAAGAAAAATTAAAACAAATAGAAAAAAAAAGATTATTAATAAATACATTTGTATCCTTACCGATATTATTGGATGATACAGTGGTCGATATATCGGTCCGATATGGCCTATATAATCTGAATATTGATGTATCGCCGATATTTTGTGTATCGTCTAGCTTAAAGACCGATACAAGATAAATTCTGATATTATCGGCCGGTACGACCAAATTAACTACATTGTACTATACACACGTTTCACTTTCATAACTTTGAAATAGGTGCGTCATTATTTTAATTTATAATTTTTATGCAAAAAATAAGATTCATATATGAAATTAAATTTTTTAATATTTTATCAAAAATAACACCGTTAGATTTATATTTCCTGCTTGGGATACCTTCCGGTCATGGAAAAAATGTTCTATTTGACCTACAAGGTTGGTTGGCAAATGAACGATATAAAGATGAACTTCCTTTGTATTTTCAAATAACGACACACAAGCATACCGATCTAAGAGGTTTCGGGATTACTAATGCCGGTTTAAATGCATTTATATCCAATAAATTATATCAAATCTTTGTAGAAAAAAATCCAGACGATGAATACGTTAAATAAATTGCAATGGTTTTTATTTTATGGGTAATTGGTGTGTATTTTTTCCTCAACCCAAATAGTAATGTTTTAGTAGGATGGCTAGAGGCATTGGAAGATTTGGAAAAGATTGTCAGTTATGAATGGGGTTCCACTGTATTGGCCGAGTTATACGTTTGTCTCGATATCACCTGCTTGAGTGAGTCAATTATCGAAGTTGTTTGGAGAGTCCTTGAGGTAAATATGATAAGTTAATCGTACAAGTTTATATAAGTTTACAAGTATTTATAGTAAATTAAACTAATTGTACGTGTTTACTTCAGATTTGGTGGTATGTATATACCAATATTGGTCTACCAAGACTATAGGTGTTCGTTACAAACTTTTTCCCAATTGTAGTAAAGTTTGAAGCCACTAACTACACAAGAAGGATCAAAAAACTAGTGAGTGAGATCATATACATATGTGGAGAAGTCAAATGGATCTTAGGAGAAGAAACACTGTTATTTGGAACCCCTATGAGGATTTTTGGGAGTTAAATTCTGATGTAACCAATGAGATCATAGAATATTCACTTCAACGCGTGTTGTTCTAGAGTTAACTCAACGATACTGGTGTCTATTTTTTTGGGGAAAGATTTAGTAGACAGTTGGTGGGCGCATATGGTATTCCCAAAAATCTTCCACCATCAATCATCTGATGTAGTTTTTAAATAGTGGTAAAAAGTTCGATTCTCAAACTTGTAAAATTTTAATTTTTAAACTTAATTTTTAAAACTAAAAATAAAGAAGATTAAAGTAAAATTGATTCAAGAATTATGGTAAAAACTGAGAATAAGGATTCCACTATTAGCCAATTTTTCAAGTGATAAAAATCTTGCAACAACTGTATTCAATTTATTCAAAATAATGCCAAAGTTAGATTTTCAAAATAATAGTTGTAATCGAAAGTATGAGACATCAAAAGTTTAAAACTCAGCATGACCAAGCAAAAGAAAACACAACTATTACATAGAAACCATTTTTTCCAAATTTAATTCAAAGCAGATAATATCAAAAGAATTACAAAAAAATAAATAAAACAAGAATTACCACTTTATTATTGGAAATAGAGCTTCCTCCGTCACCCCAGCAATGATGATTAGCTTATCATATTGAAAATACTCCCAAAATAAGTTTTCATAGCTCAAAAAGTGTTTATAATAATGAAATAAAGGTAACACAGGAAAACTGATACACTTATAAGCGTTACAGAGACTATTCTCTGTGTTGCTGAAGAGAAAATAAGACAAAACAGAAAAGAACGGACTATAGACGCTTCAAAATAACGAAGGAATAAACAACGTGTTCAGCGACAGTTTTTCGGAGTATTTTGTTCTTCCTGTTTTTCACACTAGCAAAAAAAAAATTCTTCCTGGAATTTTTTCGGTGGTCTCTGCATGCGATTTTCTTTGCTTCTCTTTGATTTATATAGGATTAGTAAACCCTATTCACTCTTGTGAACCGATAATGACTCCAAAACAAATCCAAAACAAACTCTAAATCATGTTTTATCTGAATCAAAGAGGGTTTCTTTTTTCGACTGTGATGTTGATTTTTCACCCATTTTTCAGGCGTGAAACTCTTGCAAATGATGTGTATGGACCTAAGTTGATTGGTTCTTCAAATATCCAACTCGAACAACCCTTTAAATCCCATGAAAATAGGATCCGAAACACATCAGAATATTTTTACGCGTGAAACATGTGTTCCCGCCAAATCCGGATTTGAATTCAAAAGGGAGGGTTCCTTTAACACTTTTTCAAGCCGATTTTTTCACAAAAAATTATTATTTAAAAATACCTACCAATACAATAAAATTAATACATAATCGAGCACTATCAAAATGAAGAATTGAGATCAATCAGACACAAAAATGTGTCTATCAAATAACCCCAAACTTATTATTTTCTAGTCCTCGAGCAAAACTAATTCAAAAATAAAATCTTAAATCACTTTCGCAGGAATCGCGACTACATTTAGCATATGTAATAAGCCTTTAAACCCCTAGTTGTCCTTGGTGGACGAGTTTTAGTCTCGTGAGGGTTTACAATAGGTATAACCACAAAACCTTTACTCCAAACCCTAGCTACCTATGAACAATTGAGGGTAAGCACTAAACATGCTATTTAGTTGGCATATTAAATTCTTCGGATATGGGAATCACTACCCTATATGAGTCTAATTGTTGTACACGAGCTTGCACTCAGCATACTAAAATTCATATATAAGATAACAAAGCTCTACTTAGATAGTTGTTCAACCACACTAGTCAGAATCTATCAAAGTACACTCACATGAAAAGATTTAGAAGATGGAAATAGAAAAAATAAAGTTTGCGCGTATTGACTAAGGTGAGTGGTGTTTCCCATATCTGTCTGAAGGTCAGTGCCAGGATGAATTCTAATGGCTTAAGATACGCTCCCACTAGTCTTAATCATTATACTTATATCGATTCAACTTGTATATACAAGGGTTCCAGCGATCGATTTATTGAAAATAAAACACTTATTAATGTAGTGACAACATGATTGTATAAAATTGAATCCAAGCGCATGGTCCTTATCAGCATCTTACATGATAGTTTTCATGGATCCTGCATTCCACGCTTGCTTAGGCAACGGAGACAGGGAGAACACACTCATATTGCTATCAAAGTGTTAATACTTGATTATTATTTTTTAAATAAGAATTAAAAATGGGGCTTGATCTCAACACTCTATTTCATCCTGTCGGCGATAACAATTCGATATTGGTGCCCCACCAAATCACTGAGAAACACAAAATTGTAAAAATAAAAACAGAAGGTGATATGGTCGAGATAGATTCCGAGATATGGTGACAACTATCGTGTTATTTCTAACACATGAACTCTATCCTTTTATGAATAGACCATTTAACTGGGCACACCAATTCCTATAGAAAAAGAGATAAGTTTCCATCTACCTAGAATGGTTAGTGTCATCCTGAATTGTTCACAAGCTTCTAAATTTTGGAGCTTTTATTATTGCACTAAAAAGTTTCTCCCTTACTCCCAAACTTAAATCAAACAGTGTCCTCAATATTTTAAAACAAAGAGCAGTACCAATAGATAAGTAAAAAGAAGAATAAAGAGGTAAGTCAGCAAGATAGTACCTGGGTGAAGCGTAGCAATCCTTCTATGGAGAATAAAATAAGAAGATAAAAACCTAAAAACCTACAAAAATCAACTAATGTACAAAAACAACCCTGATGGTCAATCGGAGTAAGCAGGGTCCTCCAGAGGGACCTCCTCAACATCACCTGTAGGAAAAGGCTTTAAAAATGGTTTCAATCTCTGACTGTTAACCTTGAAAGGATTTATACCATCTTGAGTCTCAATATCAATAGCAACATGAGGAAAAACAGTGCGAACAACAAAAGGACCGGTCCACCGAGAACGTAACTTCCCGGGGAATAGATGCAAACGAGTATCATACAGAAGAACTTTTTGACCTGGAGAAAATGACTTTCGTAAAATATTTTTATCATGCACAAGTTTCATTTTGTTCTTATACTCCCTAGCACTATCATATGCATCTTTCTGAATCTCTTCCGACTAATTGAGTTGGAGCTTCCTGTGAGCTTCTGCTTTGTCAAGTGAAAAATTAAACTGCTTTACAGCCCCAATATGCTTTATGTTCTAACTCGACGGGAAGATGACATGCCTTTCCAAAAACTAGAGGATAAGGTGACATTCCAGTGGAGGTCTTAAACGCAGTATGGTAAGCCCATAAGGCATCAGTAAGCCTCAACGACCAGTTTTTCTTATTAGGATTAATTGTTTTCTCTAAAATACGTTTTATCTCCCTATTGGAAACCTCTACTTGACCACTAGTCTGTGGGTGATATGGGGTAGCTACTTCGTGGGTAATACCATATTTCTTCATCAAGAGCTTAAACGGTCGATTACAAAAGTGTGACCCTCCATCACTAATTATAGCTCGCGATGTACCAAAACGTGCAAATATGTTATCACTCAAAAACTGGACCACAACCTTTTGGTCGTTTGTTTTACACGAAACCGCCTCTACCCACTTAGATACATAGTCTACGGCGACAAGGATGTAAAAAAAAACAAAAAAATTAAGAAAATGACCCATAAAATCAATGCCCCACACATCAAAGACCTCAATAACTAAAATAGGGTTCAAAGGCATCATATTTCTACGAGAAATGGTTCTTAACTTCTGGCATCGTTCACAAGCAACACAGTAACTTTGGGAGTCTTTAAACAACGACGGCCAGTAGAATCCACACTGCAATATCTTAGCATCAGTCTTCTTAGCACTAAAATGACCCCCCACAAGCATGATCATGACAAAAAGAAATAATACTGGATTGGTCACTCTCAGGTATACATCTCCTAATAATCTGGTCTGGACAATACTTTAACAAGTAATGATCGTCCCAAAATAAATGCTTCACCCCAACTAAGAACCTAGAACGATCTTGTTTACTCTAGTGTTGAGGCATTCGACCAGTAACAAGATAATTCACTATATTCGCAAACCAAGGTGATTGGGAAACAACGAATAGTTGTTCATCAGGAAATTTATCCCTCACAAGAGGAGAATCATCAGGGGAATCCAAAACGAGTCTAGACACGTGGTCTGCTACTATATTTTTTGTACCCTTTTTGTCTATAATTTCTAGCGAGATTCTTGTAACAAAAGGATCCATCAAATCAATCTAGATTTAGTATCCTTCTTAGATAGAAGGTACTTCAAAGCAACACGATCGGTAAAGACTACAACCTTAGAACCTAAGAGATAAGATCTAAACTTGTCTAAGGAAAAAACAATAGCTAAAAGTTCCTTCTCTGTGTTGGTGTAGTTTAATTGGGCATCATTCAGGGTTTTGCTAGCATAGTAAATCACATTAAGTAATTTGTTTTCTCACTGACCTAACACAACACCAATAGCATAATCTGAAGCATCATACATTATCTCATAGGGTAGATTCCAGTTAGGTGCCTGGACTATGGGGGAGGTAGTGAGTAAAGTCTTAAGCTTCTCAAAAGCCTCTAAACAAGCATCATCAAATACAAACTTAACATCTTTTGCAAGCAAATTGCAAAGAGGTCTAGAAATCAAGCTAAAATCCTTAATGAATCGATGCTAAAAACCTGCATGCCCTAAAAAAGACCTAACATCTCGTACAGTTTTGGGAACCTGTAAGTCTTAATAAGATCAACTTTGGATTTGTCTACCTCTATACCCTTAGAAAATACGATATGCCCTAAAACAATTCTTGATCGAACCATGAAATGACATTTTTCGCAATTAAGCACTAAATTATTTTCCTTACATCTAGGCAACACTAATGTCAAATGATGTGAGCACTCATCAAAAGATAACCCAAATACTTAAAAATCAGCCATAAAGACCTCTAAAAAACGTTCTACCATGTCTAAAAATATGTTCATCATACAACACTGAAAAGTAGCGGGTGCATTACACAACTTGAAAGACATGCGTCTATACACAAAGGTACCGAAGGGATAGGTAAAAGTATTTTTCTCTTGGTATTCTGGGGCAATTACAATCTGATTATAACCAGAAAAATCATCTAGCAAGCAATAATGGCTATGTCCATCTAATCTCTCAAGCATTTGGTCGATGAAAGGAAGGGGAAAGTGGTCCTTCCTTATGACCTTGTTCAGGTTTCTATAGTCAATACAAACATGCCACCCCGTTGTCACTCGGGTTGGGATTAACTCATTGTTATCATTCTAGACTATAGTGATACCTGATTTCTTGGGAATAACCTGAACGGGGCTGACCCACTTACTGTCTAAGATAGGGTAGATAATACCCGCATCTAACAACTTAAGCACCTCAGTTTGAACTACTTCTTTCATGTTATGGTTAAGTCGACGTTGCATCTCCCTAGACGGTTTGGCATAGTCCTCTAAATTAATTTGATGCATACAAACAGTAGGACTTATACCCTTAATATCTGGTATGGTCCGCCCTAAAGCTTTCTTATTGTCTTGAAGCACGGACACTAGCCTACTTTCCTGGTTACTATCCAAGTCAGATACTACAATAACAGGCAAAGTCTCAGATGGGCCAAAATACACATACTTCAGAGTATCTGGTAGTTGTTTAAGGTCCAACTTAGGAGGCTCTTCTAAAGAAGGAATCTGGGTAGACTTAGAAACTGGTAGTGGTTCAAACTTAGGTTTCCATCCATTACTAGTGTCTATCAAAGGGGCTGAATCTAACAAAGCATTGACCCCATCAATCACACTAACGTTATCAAAATCAAACCCAAAATAGGCTAGGCATTTCTCTAATGGATCTTCTAACAAAGTGTTTGGTAATGACTCATGAAATAATGTTCCTATCATATTCACCTCTTCAATGCACGTGTCATCTAACTCAGGTGGTTGCTTACTAATATTGAAAATATTCATCTCATTAGTCATATTACCAAAAGATAAGTTCATAATACAATTTCGACAGTTAATGATCGCATTATATGTAGCTAAAAACGGGCGACCTAATATCACAGGTATCTGATTCTCAGGGTCAGGGACAGGTTGGGTATCAAGGACAACAAAATCTACTGATAAATAAACTTATCGACTTCAATAAGAACATCCTCTATGATACCACGGGGAATTTTCATAGACCTATCAGCTAACTGCAGGGTTATCTAAGTAGGTTTCAAATAACCAAATCCTAGCTGGAGGTACACATGGTACGGTAGTAAGTTCACACTGGCTCCTAAGTAAAGTAACGTTTTCTCAACATGGTACCTTTGTGCAAAAAATAATTGGGGAACCTGGGTATTTGTACTTAGGAGTTGTATTGTTCTGGATAATTGAACTCACATGACTAGCTAGAAAGGCTTTCTTTTGTACACTAAGCTTTCTCTTTCGCGTACACATATCCTTAAAGAACTTGGCATAAGTAAGAATCTTCCTAATTGCATCTAATAATGGAAGGTTGATCGTGACTTGCTTAAAAACCTCTAATATGTCATTAAAGTTGGATTCTTTCTTTGTTGGTGCTAACAGTTGTGGGAACGGGGCTCTGCGCACAAAATCTGGCTTATGAGGAGCTACATCGGGGTCTTTAGAGACTTCGTCAGTCTCAACAGCTACTGGCTCAGCAGGGTGAGCTACAGTATGTTCACTATCATGCATGGTTACCTTGTTATCTACCACTTTACCATTTCTAAGGGTTCTAATTGCATTCACATGATTTGATGATTTCTCACTAAAAGATACTTCATGAACTCCTCTAGGATTAGGGTGTGGTTGACTAGGGAACTTGCATTTTTTTTCTTTCTCTCAAAGACTCAGCGATTTGGCCAACCTGCGTTTCTAAATTAGAAATAGCCTGACTGTTATCCTGAACGATCTTTTGATTTTCTCGTAAATTTTGGTTGACAAGCTGCTGAAAATCTTTAGTGTTCTAAGTTAATGAGGCAACATACTCTGCTAAACTCATGATCGTCTTATCTATTGGATTCTGAAATTGTATCGGTCCTGAAGGATTCTTAGTATAACCAAAATCTGGGGGAAACTTAGAATTACCAGACTGACCTTGACTCTGGCCCTTAGACCAAGAAAGGTTAGGATGATTTCTCCAACAAGGGTTATAGGTTTCTGAATAAGGGTCAAACTTCTGATGATTATCAAATCTAGTGTTATTATAAAGAGCATGGGCTTGCTCTTGTACAGTTTGTCCTTCCCAAAATGGCTTGGGTTCAAGTCCACAACTAGATTGACTCAGTTCTAAAGCTTCTAACCTTTTAGATATAGCCGTTATTTTGGCATCCGATTCATAAGATCCTTCTACCCTAATGACATTTCCTTTACTTATAAGAATTGGTTTCTGGGGATCCTTACTGTTTTCCCACTATCGGGTTTTATCGGCGATTTCATTCAAAAATGTCATCGCGCCATCGACAATTTTATTTTCAAACCCACGTGTACATAAAGACTCAATCATGGTTATTTTCGAATAATCTAAACCCTCGTAGAGGATCTGAACTAGCCTTACTTTTTCTAAACCATGATGAAGACATTGTGATAATAAGTCATTGAACCTTTCTAAATACCTATATAAAGATTCTCCCTCTTGTTGAGCAAACGTGCAAATCTGCTGCCTAATAGATGATATTTTTTGCCTAAGGAAAAACTTCTGGAAAAAGGCAGATGTAAAATGTTCATAGGTTTCAATTGACTCAGAAGTCAAACTATATTGCCAAGATTTGGCTTTGTCTGTTAGTGAAAAAGGAAACAATTTAAGTTTCAATGATTCATCATCTAGGTCCTTAATCCTGATGGTACTACATATTTCCTCAAAATCCCTAACATGGAAATAGGGGTTTTCATTTTCTTTCACTAAGAAGATTGGGAGCATCTGTATGGTCCCAGGTTTCAACTCATAGTTTGCTTCAGTTTCAACTAACTTGATACATGATGGATGAGAAGTCCTAGTTGGATTCAAAAAAACTTTTAAAGTTGCCATTGCTGGCGCTAATAAAAGACTAGAAGTAACTTCTTCACACAATGTCAAGTTCTTAAAATTAAAATTTCCAAAAACAGGGCCCTCAAAAGAAGAGTCTTCGAGGTCCTCGTTTCCAGGGACATAACTACTAGGTTTCTCACTAATCAAACGACATAGAGTGTCTCTTTTCCAAGCCCGCTCAGTGATGATTTCAAGTGGTCTTGGCATAAACTAAAAAAAAAACTAAAAAATAAATCCTAATTGTAAGGGAATTCTAAACAATCACAAGCAATGATGACTCAACCAAATCAAACCTATTGAATCTAGCAAACAAAAATCATGATGTCTCCATTTAGATTGTTTCTATACCAACTCTTATTCTTTCGAAAGGCAACTAGTTACAATTTTAGCAAACCTCTTAGAACGATCCGAATTAGATTAAGTCGAAGAGAAACAGGAGCTTTGATAACCCTGTCTCTTTGGCAACTTTTCCCTGGGTTACAAGGCGGCTCTAATCAACTTAAAATAATTTTCCTGAACTTTGAGTTAGGCTAATAAAGTAACCAATACAGTCCTTTTGAACGAGTTTCCTATAAGCTCGTTACCCTATCGGTCTCTTTCTAGTCAACATTTTAAGGTTTAGGTTTGCTTTTGGTAACGTGTTCCTAAAGCGGGCAAGAAGGAAACGGTGATGAAATCCGAGTCCTTATCTTGTATGACCAGTTCTTGCCCTTTTACTAGAAAAATAAGTCCGTATTCAATTCCTCAACATATATGCATACGAAGGAATACAAGAAACCCACTTGCAGGGGATTTGTGGGTTGATCGAGTCTTACATCCCGTATCAGACGGGGGGATGAATCGGTTGTAGTCTACTCGGGCCACCGACTCCTGTGTCAGTGTACGAACCCGAGGGGCCGAGACAATATCGTAATTGTCGTCCTTTCCTGTTGCAGTTTATATTTAAATTACCCTTCCGTAGGGTTTCAAAATAATATAAATGTCCACAGTCCCAAAATTAAAGTCCAAAGTGTCCAAAAATAAAAGAAAAGTTACAGAAATAATAAAAATTTCCTAATACAATTTTCTAAACAAATAAATCTAAAAAAAAAATCTAATTAAAAATAAAATTCTTTGTCTTCTTTTCCGTTCTTTAAGCTTTAACTTTAACTCCAAGTCTTTAATCACCAAAGTCTTTGGCTCTATTTCCTTTCAATCCAAATTCAAAACCTATAGTAAAATGATAAATACCCAAAGAAACGTAAAATAGAACAAAGTAAAATTAATACTAAAAATAAAAACCTAAAAAATAAATCTAAAATTATAAACCTAAAGACAAGTCCGCGTCGGCGGCGCCAAAAATTGATTTAGTTTTTAAATAGTGGTAAAAAGTTCGATTCTCAGGCTTGTAAAGATTTGATATTTAGACCTTATTTTTAAAACTAAAAATAAAGAAGATTAAAGTAGAATTGATTCAAGAATTGTGGTAAAAACTGAAACTAAGGATTCTACTATTAGCCAATTTTTCAAGTGATAAAAATCTTACAACTCTTGTATTCAATTTATTCAAAATAATGCCAAAGTTAGATTTTCAAAATAATAGTTGTAAATCGAAAGTATGAGACATCAAAAGTTTAAAACTCAGCATGACCCATCAAAAGAAAACACAACTACTTGATAAAAACCATTTTTTCCAAATTTAATTCAAAGCAAATAATAGTAAAAGAATTGTAAAAATAAATAAAATAAGAATTACCACATTATTATTGGAAAATAGCTTCCTTCGTCGCCCCAGCAATGGTGATTATCTCATCATATTGGAAACACTCTCAAAATAAGTTTTCATAGCTCAAAAAGTGTTTATAATGATGAAATAAAGGTAACACAGGAAACTTATACGCTTATAAGCGTTACAGTGTTCTCTACGTTGCTGAAGAGAAAATAAGACAGAACAGAAAAGAAAGGAATATAGACGCTTCTGAAATACGAAGGAATAAACAACGGGTTCAACGACAGTTTTTTGGAGTCTTTTGTTCTTCCTATTCTTCACACTAGCAAAAAAAAAAAAATTCTTCCTGGAATTTTTTCGGTGGTCTCTGCATGTGATTTTCTTTGATTTTCTTTGCTTTATATAGGGTTAGTAAACCCTAGTCACTCTTGTGAACCGATAATGACTCCAAAACCGACTCTAAATCATGTTTTATTTGAATCAAAGAGGGTTTCTTTTTCCGACTGTGATGTTGATTTTTCACCCATTTTTCAGGCGTGAAACTCTTGCAAATGATGTGTGTAGACCTAAGTTGATTGGTTCTTCAAATATCCAACTCAAACAACCCTTTAAATCCCATGAAAATAGGATCCGAAACACATCAGAATATTTTTACGTGTAAAACATGTGTTCCCGCCAAATCCGGATTTGAATTCAAAAGGGAGGGTGCCTTTAGCAACTGTCTGGTTGCCTTTAGTAATTTGTTGGGTGCCTTTAGTAATTTTCCCAGGTTGCCTTTATCACTTCTTGAGCCTGTTTTCCACAAATATTTATTTCTCGAGAATATTTACAAAGACATAAAAACCCATAATAAGTACAAAATCGAACACTATCAAAATAGATAATCGAGCACAATTTAGACACAAAAATGTGTTTATCACCGTCCTGGGAACGAAATACGTAAGTTGAAGGAATTGGGGATGGAGAAGGTATGATCGTTACTGGAGACTTTGTGACGAATTTGCATACGACCAATTGTAGAAATCATTCGTGAAGCCGATATTTAATTTAGATGTTATGAACATATATGGGACCGATATTGCCCCAATAGGAAGACGAAGCCCGGGCTTTCCTGTACCGACACAACCCGCACCTTCGGTTCAACTTTTATTCGTTTATCCTTCGGCATAAGCTTCTACCTCATCAACCACATCAACAAGATCTTTTGCACCTTGCTCTTCATCGTTTGGGTCCGATTTACCAGAATTGAGTTGGGAGATCGAGATCTATAATCTACAAGGAAAGCGTCATATAATTCAAACTGTCTCGCTAGGTATGGAGCGACCTAATTCTTATACAGACACATCAGCATCTGTTGAGAAAATTGTAGAACATATGAATCAGATGGAGTTAAGAGATCAGTTGACTAGGCATTTATATAGCGAACATTTGCGGGCATTGATGCAGTCTACAAGTATCAGTCCCTATCTTGCAGGACTTTTTGGACCAACACCTTCTCATCAAGGGGAAATAATGCGAGAAACATATGAACAATCTCCATATCATGTGCAACCTCCACAACCAAAGTCTCGTTGTGGCAGTCCACAAGATTACAGAAGACATATAGACTTTGGCACATCTCCAGTTCAAACGTGTGATTTCATTGGATCTAACGATGGATCTGAGCAAGTCTTTTTGTGGATTTGCTGGACCGGGGCCAGTAGCCACCCCAAGACCAGGGCCATTACCCACCCCACTGGTCTAGGAATGAGTAATTTTGTTTTATTTAATATTTTGTATTTTAAATTGAGATAAAAAAACTAACTATTCATGTAATCAGAATTAATCTATAAAAAAACTACTAATTTTATTTCACATTTAGTTAAATTTTAACAACGTCTTTTCTTAGAGCAAACTACATAAGTATAAAAGGAAACTACATCATTACATAAAAGGGTCGAATCTGTGAAGATCTATAAGGATGTTGAAACAAGTTTCGTATAAAAAAAGGTTTGTCGTGAGTTTCCTACCATACATCTAGATCTAATTGGATCACTTCATCTTCAGTTACACCGTTAATTTTTCTCGATCAATTACCCTTACTTGAACAAGAAATCGCGTGACTGAATGACTAATTGCTTGAAAACGACTCGACAACCCAAGAGCATGACGGTTTCTCGGGTTCCTTGTTTCTGCAACGAACATAGTGAAAATATTCTTCCAAAATGACGTGTGCGACATGAGTTGACCTCTGCTATGAAAAACATATGCTTTACAAAGAGCTAAATCCCCTTCTTGAGTGTATTTTGGAGCATGAACTATGACATTCATTTTCTTATGAATTTTTTGAACAAAAGTTAAGAAGATGAGTTTGAGATGGAAAAATTAAGATTGAAGTGAAAGTAAAAAATTTTTGAACGGAGAAGGCTTGATTTTGGAGTTGTTTGAATTTATAGGGGAGAGAATAATCGCCGATGGATGAGAACCTTTGAGATTCGACCATTGTCGAATCTTATTGAGTCGCTCGTCTCAAACATAGACGACCGACTTAACTTGTGCCTTAATGGGCAAATCCCCCCAAATACCAATTTGACAATCCATTTTTTTAGTTTGCACATCCCACTGTTAGGTGGTAACTGGCAAATTAGCCAATATACCTACCCCACTGGCTTTTCTCTAAGTTGTATTCAGACATTATATAAACAATCTTTTCACAACCTATTCTTTCCAAGGAAAAAGGGTTTCTCCATTTTTTGGAGAGAACAAAAGAATAGTAATGTTTTATTATCTTTATCAAGTTTTCGAGATTTTTTCTTAAGGTTTTTTTGAGTTTCCAAGCTCAAGTTGAGCATTTACTACGAGTGCTAGTAGTAGGTGTAATAGGGTGTTTTATCATGGAGATTTAGCATGACTTTTCGAGTGTAACCGGGCGCTATTTTCTTAAGGACAGCTTATTTAACACGTGACTCACTCTGTTTTTTCAAAGTTTTGCCATGTTGTTGTTGCAGAGATCTGGGGAGCTCATCTGTTTCGACAAATCGATCACTTCCATTACAAAGGAGTTAAGTATCAATAACTTTTGCTTATTTGATTTTTCTGAAAATTTGATTATTTCGTCCAATAATATATAGATACTTATATAATAATTATATATATAGAAACGTATAAATTTTTACATATAAAAGAATGATAATGATATAAATGTTTAGTAAAGTATTTATTATTTAAAAAATAATATTGTAGAGCAATCGTAGAGCACCTACCACTTTGAAGCTGAGGGTGTAGGATCGATATTTGCTCTAATTTGTTATATCTAAAGTAGAAATTATTAGACCATATAAATTAGCTTAGACAAAATATTGGTAGGAAGATTTTATGTTTAAATGTACCAAACATAAAATATGTAAACCATAAATCAAAAAATATCCCGTAGTATAATGGTCAGGGTGGTTCTCCAAAAAGTTTAAGGTTAGGGCTTCGAACCTTAATTACTACCCAATATTTTTGAGGAAAAAATTAAATGTGCGTCCAAATCATGCATCTCACATGTGTCCAACCCGTATTCATATGCCAAGAGTTGTGTAGCATGGACACACACGTGTTGCATTTGACACGTGTTGGCTCCTTGTCCCATTTCTGACGCGCGTCAGACGCGGACACGACACCAAAACAGTGCATCCGTGCTATACAACTCCTAATTATTTGGTGGAGCTGAGTATGATAGTTAAATGTGGATCCCGTATTTTTCTGATCTATCTTGCAGTTTTTTCCCCCTCCTACTAGTGTAGATTCTCAGTCTTTCTTTATGCGATATATGGGATTGAAAGGTTCCCCTTTGTATAAAGAAGTATTCTCTTCGTCCCATTAAATGAATGGGAAGGGTTTTTTTTAAGTTCTAAATTAAATAAAGATTTTTATATTTTTCTCCTAAATATTCCTGATTTATCCCTATCTTAATATCATATACTAAGTTAGAAAACAATGTTGACCAAAACTTACTGAATGACATAAATATATATACTAGTATATATCGTGCCTTTCTTAATTATTTGGGTTGGCAATGAACGTCATAAGCCAAACACTTCAATAATACAGTTAACACTGTGATTCCGAATTGTAGCTTTGGAAATAATTAAAGACTCTCGTTATTTCCAATCCATCATTATTATTAATACAATCCAATAAGAAATTAAACAAAATTCTACTGTTTTTTAGAAACCAAATCAAAGGAAAATTTATGAATCCAATCCAATCTATTTTTCTTTTCCTTTTCCTTTTATATTTTTAGTTTCTTATATCTAATCTATAAATAACATGTTCATAAACCCTGCAAATCATAATCATATATCTTTCTTGTTCTTCTTCACTTCTACTGATCTTTATCTCTATGAATTCTAGTAACCCTAAATTTATATGTGGTATAGAAGATATGATAGAAAATTCTACTCCTTCAATCATTGAAGTGGAAAAATTTATCAATCAAAACAACGATAAGGTATGATATGAACTCATGATTTAATGTAGAAAACCTAGAATCGTGATTTCTATCGAAGACATAATCAAGACCTAGTTTCGACAAAAAACCCGATAATACTTACTCACGATCAATGAGTTTCTCTCGTGTTCAACCAGTCCTTGTACAACGATAAAATTATTCCTGAAACTTAGATTATAAGTTCTCCTCCTTAAAATTTGTTTCGTAGTAGTAAATTTAAAAATGTTCCAAACATACTCTAAAATTCACTATAGAGTTCACAGGCTAGAAATCAAAAATAGGAAACACAGAAGAAATATGAGGAAAAAGGACAAAATATAAATAGACAACCCAAGCCAGGCTTAACACTTGATTTCCTTCAGAGAGTGGGAAAAATAGAGGAAGGTGGGATCAGCAGCACCTTCCTTGTAGTACGCAAACACCATTGTAGCATCATCATGCATGCTCTCCCCCAACAAAACTGCAAAACGCACAGATTCATCCACATTAATATGAAACGAAGAAACAATTATGCATACTTACAAAACAAGTTCCAAACTTCACTACTGAAAGCTTAATGAGTAAAAGGCCTTACAATTGCAAGTCCTTGAGCTTTGGAAGAAGATACTTGGTTGTTGCCTCAATGCCCTTGTTGAATTTTGTTTTGTCCTCTTCACTCATCTTGGGTGTAAGAGTCTTGATGAAGCGCTAGATGTAAGTTACAAATTGTTTCTTGTCAAAAGGTGGTTGTTCCTAAAGAAAGAGGAGGTCCTTAGCAGATAAGATTGATAGAGAAAAATATAACAAATATCTTTAATTTTGCAAGGATCAAGTAGCACTATAAACCTGGAGTCTAAAAGTGTCAACAATATCAATATTCACAAGGATCAATGTTCACATCAACAGCTCCTTGAACAACCCATTGTATACCGTAAAAACAATGTACACATTAAAATTTTCCCTAACATACTAAGTTCAAAATCTGCTAAACTGATAAAGTCGCAAAAACTACTTGCCGTAAAAAGAATGTACACATTACAATTTTCCCTAACATACTAAGTTAGAAATCTGCTAAACTGATAAAGTTCAGAGAAAATTGTAGAGAGAAAGTTCAGAGAAAACTGTTGGTGCATTACAAACTTTTCTAACTCTGATGAAATCTTCAGATCTGTCTGCTTCAAAAAATTGAACAAATGGACAATTCTCACACTTTCGCAGTAGATAGGTGCATGCTGGAACCCCCTACTGCCTATAAAACTAAAACTGTGCAACAAACATAGTTATCGTGTTGTTTTATCTCTCTGCTTTGGCATGCTTGTTGCTTGTAGTTTTCCTGTCTATTTATTTGTTTTTAGTCGCTTACGGGTGTTTTCTAATTAGGAGCCATTTGGTGATCAGTCCTCAGATAAATTCTCGACTACACCTGTTGGTTTTGATGTACATGACAAATTCTCGACTAATGAGGTATTCGTTTTAATTTGTATTTCTTTATTCACAACAATTATTACGTGTTGGATAAACTTTACTCAATTGAATGTAATGTTTTTTTTCTCTCTAGGTTTTCGTCTCTAAGGATCATGTTAAACAATGGTGTCATATGATCGCAACAAAAAACAAATTTTGTATTTCTGTTACCAAATCATATGATAATGTGATGGATAAAAGGTCGGTAGTTGAGTTTGGATGTGAAAGAGGAGGTAAATATAGAGCTCGAACTATCAAATCTTCTGAAAAGCAACCACAACATGTCTCAAAAAAGGGTAGAAAAACTGGCACAAGGAAGTGTAATTGTCCTTTTAAACTAAGAATTTCATGTGTTGAAGAAAACAAATGGGTTCTTAAAGTGCAATGTGGTGTACACAATCATGCTCCATCTGATACATTGCTTGGACATCCTTATGCAGCTCGTTTACAAAGTGATGAAAAATAAATAGTTGATATGATGACTACAAGTCGAAGTAAACCAGGTCATATTTTATCATCGATTAAACGAAAGCAACCTGAAAATAAATCTAGTCTACGGACGATATACAATCACAAATCTTATACAAAATCCAATGAAAAAGCAGGCAGGACAAATATGCAACACTTGTTGAAGTTGTTGAATGATAATAAATATGTGGCATGGGATCAGCGCATTGAAGGTACAGATGTGTTGAGTCATATATTTTGGGCACATCCCGACAGTATACAATTGGAAAAATGTTTTCCATCGGTTGTTTTTGCGGATTCCACTTATAAAACAAACAAATGGAAATTACCACTTTTTCATGTTGTTGGTGTGACATCTACTGGGACAAGTTTTACAGTGGCATATGCATTTATGTCAGAAGAAAAGCAGAAAGATTACATTTGGGCGCTCAATTGTTTGAAAAGACTATACAACAACTCAGATTTACCTTCTTATTTCTTACTGATCGAGAACAAGCCCTAATAATTGGAATTCAAACTGTATTTCCTAATGCAAAGAGGATGTGTTGCAGTTGGCATATTGCAAAAAATGTTAAAACAAATTTCGTTAAGTATACGAAAGATGAAGAAGAAAAAAATGACATTAAAGAGGATTGACAGAATCTGTGGAAGTCTGATACGCAAACGAAGTATGAAGATCTTTTAAACAAGTTTATAGGCACATGGGAAAAAAAAATACAAAGCATTCATTACATACTTGAAAGATGAAATATTGGTAGATAAAGAATTTTTTGTTCATGTATGGACGAACGAGATTAAACACTACGGGAACACAACCACTAACCGTGTTGAGAGTGAACACAGTGTGCTTAAAAAGTGGTTGCTTACATCCAAGGGTGATTTTACATATTGTTGGAAACATATGCGTCTAATATCGGAATCTAGGATGGTTGAGATACTTAAAAAATTTGAGTATAGCAAAATGCACGTATAACATGAACATCAAAAGCTACCAATTTTCAAAGAGTTGTTGAACAGAGTTTTCATTTATGCACTTGATAAAATTCATAAAGAGCTTACTTGGACAAATAAGGGTGGTAATAGTTGTCTCCATATACTTCGCAAGACACATGGCCTACCATGTTATCATGAATTAAAAGAGTACTAACGGAATGGAACGACAATACCTCCTGATGCAATAGACAATCAGTAGAAACAACTAAGTATTCGTCCTTATAGTGTTGATGAAATAGTCGAATTTGACGATTTACCGCAAATACCAAAATTTAAGCTCAGGTGGAACAATTCAAACACGGTTGAACGCATCCCTATCCTAGAAAAATTGAATGAGCTTGCTGATCCAGATATGACCAGGTTAGAGGAGCCAGTTATGCCTGTAACTACCAAAGGTCGTCCAACAAAAGCACAACAAAGAACATCGAACTCAACAAAGAGAAATCCATCTGCATTTGAACATGGTAGAGAACAGATTCAGAAGTCAAAGAAAAATGCTGAGAAGTTAGAGAAGAATGCTGAGAAGTTGAAGAAGACTGCTGAGAAGATTGTCGAGAAGCTAAAAAAGAATGATGAGAATCTAAAGAAATTGAAGAGTACATCTCAAAATGAGGTTGATTCTGAGAGTATGGTACTTTTATTACAGGAAAATGCAGTGAATGAAAGTATAATACCATATTTGAACGAGTCACCTCGTCTTTCAATTGAGGAAGAAAAAGTTGTTTCGAAAATTAAGGTCGCACCGCACCTGAAGAAACCATATACAAGTAAACTAGGAGATCTAAGTGATGAACAGAGATCGGATAAGTCGTTTGAAGTATTAAATATTAACGTTATGCAGAGAGTTATTCATAAATTGGAAAATATTCGCGGTGATGGTCATTGTGGATATAGAGCTTGTGCAGAAATGTTAGGTTTGAGTAAAGTTGATGGATGGAAGACTGTTCGTATTAAAATGATGGTTGAGTTAAAAACAAACATAAACCTTCATATTGGTATTATAGGAGGTAACGATTCGTGCTCGAAACTTGAAGAAAAGTTAAACCATCTGTCAGATAATGGTTGCGATATTTATGGTTGGATGACATTCCCTGAAATGGGATGTTTATTTGCAACTACATTTAATTGCATATTTTCAGTTTTTCATCAATCGGAGAATATTACATATCTACCACTACGGGGTGAGGTGTTAGAAAATCCAATAATTGTTTCGATAGTGAATTGTGGTGGGATGTTAATATGGCAGTTTTATACACAAATGCTCCACTACCTCCATTGCATCCAAGTTGGATTTATCAACATCTACCATGTGTTGAAGGATGGAAAACTTACATTAAATATAGATTAGATGAGTGGAAAACCTTAAATGTTGTTACGCGCTTTTAAGTTTTGTTAATTCGGTTCTTATTAAGTTTTTTAAGCATTTTTTTTAAATTAATAATAGATATTAATAAAGAGTACTTAAGTAACTTAAATCAGACACATTCGAACAGAGACTGGTGCGTTATACATCCGGCCACTGCCACATCAGGACATGCTTTCCCCCAGTCTGTGTTTGATCATTGGGATATGATGATGGATGATCCTTTGGAGCCTGGTACTCAAGCTGCAGATCTTGTGACAGACATCAGGAAGAGGAAGGGTTTGAAGGCTCAGATGAACCCTCTGTCTGATTTTGAGGACAATCTTTAAGTCTAAGGTATTTTTGACAGCGGAAAGGGAATTGGTTTCTATTTGCTATTCTTTGATTGAGGTTTACAATTCACTGTAGTTTCTTTCTATGTATTATTGTTTGGTTGGAGGTTTTTGCTATCAAATTTGGTGGATGATCATAAATATGCTGTTCTTATATTCATTAAATTCTAAGGATTATTGAATAGGGAACTTAAGATTCTGCACCATCCATATTTTGTAGTTGGACTGGGTGATTTATAAAGTTATCGGACGTGAATGGGAACAAAAATGTTAGATTTTTCCCTTTCCATCAGTGTTCTTAAAAATTTATCTACACCTCTTATCTAGAAATGTCAGTTTCTTTATATATGAGTGACAACATCTCAGCATTTTCTCTAATAGCAGAGTTACGAACTGTATTTTTAGATAAATTTTAGATAGAAGTATTTGGGTTCATGTTTTACACTTATAAAAAGCACATAACATGTATATGACCTTTAGGCAACGATTACAGAAGCAAAAGAAACGGACATACCTGCAAGTCTGGAGGAAAGAAAGAATGCGGCGCAATAAAGGAGAATATGGCTCTGTCCGCTGGAACACCTTGTTCATGATATGCCAAGTGTCTTCTATCTGGAAGCTGGACACGACTAGCACTAGGAGGATGTAAGTAGACTTCCGATATCTTTGGAATTCGAGGTTCAGTAACACTGCCCATCTTTACTTAAGTTAGATATGATAAACAGATATAGATCACAGAGAATAAATAACATAGAAATTTAAAACGAGAAAAAGAGTTGCATATGTTATTGGCAATTCAGTCATTATAAAGATACTTCAAGTATTCTAGTGCAATAGGGTAAGAAAATTAACCATATTCCTCTCAACAACAAAAAAGGAAAAGAAAATAAACCATATCGATTTCCATTTCTTTTAAAAAACAACTCATAATGTATACCGGCGATAACAAGCAGTAGCATACAAGCCTGCAATTGTCATTTTCAATTGAATTCTGGATGTTATCTTATCTGTGTCATAATGCTAGTGGCTTTCTATCAAACTAAAATTCAAGTGGTTATTTCTTCAAATAGTTTCCCAAGTCTCTCAAAACTCACTTCCTATCTACTTCTTACTTTTCCTATTCACAGTATCATTGTCATCTAACCAAGGCTTTATCTATTTTATTTTTTTCTAACCGAAGGTTTACTCACAGTTGCATATTAAAAAATTGTCAACCCTATAATATCTTTAGATGTTAGAAAGGCACTGCATACTCAACAAGGAAATCAAAAAACAATGTTCAGAACCAGTATCAAAGTTGAGGGTTGAACTGCAATGAAATTCAGTACAGTCTTGACAAAAAGCTACGAATAAGAAACCAAACCACATCTAAAAACAGTATGAAATCGAAAACAGAAATTGCCTATTCAAACAAGACTAGTTGTCCTTCTCATCAACAAGATCATAGTGTTACCTTTCATTTGCAGCACATATTTTTTGACTAAGCATTTACAGCTGAAAATTTACTTATCCAATCAATCTCTAAAAAAAATGTCACAACAATAACTACTACCAGAGTCAACGAAGAAATTATCTCTGCCAATTTTGGGTGAATCACTACCACTAAGATTAGATTATTATCCAAATAGTATAACAATAAACCCTAACTTAAACAGTAAAATTGGGAGAAGTAATTAGACCAATTCATCATCCAATCAAAATGAAAATCTAATGTAATCAATACAGATTCAGTTTCAAACTCATCACAAAATTCAAAAAATCAATTAGAGTTCAAAAAGTTTTCATAACCAAAACGAAGATTTACCTGAGAGTGCTATGAAGAAGACGAAGAACACAATAGGCCAAGCATGAGAAGGATCTCGATCTTCAGGTAAATAATCATTCAGAAAACTTAACTTCCCTGAAACTTTATCCCAATTCTCTTCACATTTGTTAACAACATATTTGACTTCATTACCAAAACTTTGTTGAACGATATCTCTACAACCTTTCCCTAATTCAAACACCATTTCTCCTGATACTTTTAAGAATTCTTTAACCTGATCTTTAAATGGTTCATCAACAACATCATTTTTATTCCCAACAATATTAAAATCATCTATCCTAGTTTTATTGATCTCTATCACATCATCATCTCCATTACTGTAATAATGATTAATCCCTAATTTGAGTCAACTATTAAGAAAAGAGTGAGAAGTAGATAGGAAGTGAGTTTTGCTGTAATAATGATTAATCCTAATTTAAGTCAACTATCAAACATTAAATCCAATTCATAGGATTGTACTAATAAAAATATTTAAAAAAATTGGATTGGGTTAAGTATATGGATTGGTTAATAAGAATAGTGGACAAAATATCTCAAAATGTTATTATCAATTGAATGTTATTGATAGATAGGACAAATGAGCACGATAAATCCAGGCCAGCCTTCTATAAAACGTTCATTCTAAATAGAAAGGAAATATGACAAACAGCAGGGTTCAGAATATGGATTGAGACTTCGATGAAACAAGAAATACTACTTTCTTCTTTTTTTAAAAAAATATTTTTGGCTACTGACTTGGCTACGAAAGACGGCTATTCGCTATTCTTTCCATCGTGAAATAGTAAGCAATCCCCCCTTACCTCTCTCAAGTCGCACAATCTCATGGCTTGTAAATGCAGGGTGTAAGACTCACTCTAAAAAATACGGGGTGTTAGTGTCGCACACTGATCGGGTCCTTTTCAGAAACGGGCTCATCCGTGTAAGAATGAGGAATTCCTTATTTCATGTGTAATTTATACTCCAATCCAATAGTAAGACATAAATATAATATACTCTCATATATAAATTACATATAAAATAAATATATTTCTTTATAAGAATATATTATATAGTAAGACATAGATATATTTCTAAATTCATGTGCATTGAGTTAAGACCTTAAAGATCAGGTCTCCCATCGACAACAACAAAAATAAATAATAAAATAGAAAGAAATACTAACGGATATTAAATTTAACACGCTAGTCTAGTTAATTTGAATGTTGCTTCGAGGGTACATATACAATAATATAAAATCTTTTCATATATTTTTAAATATACTGGTTGTTTTTTGTACCTTACTTTAAAAAAAAAAAAATTATTCTATAAATAATCTTCCTGTATGTTTACAAAATGTTTTCTATAATTTATATTACCTGACTTTTTTCCATTAAATATCATTGATTGGTGTAGCCAATTATTTGTCCATTCTAAGTCGATCACTTTATTATCAACATTCTTTACATCTTCCAAAGATTTACTTCCGCCCGTCTAAAACAGGTGATATAGGTTAAATTTTCACAATTTTAAAGCAAAGAAAAAAGACGAATATTTTTAAGTATTTTTTTTATAAATATATTTTTATAGATATAATTAATAAAATTTAAAAATAATTTATTTTTAAAAAAAATAACCATTGATGTTCGAAAAATTTATACCATTAAAGATCATTTTAAAACACCTATGTAACGAATATAAACATGATTATCAAATTATACATATTTCTTATACTAAAAATAACTAATTAAAAGAATAATTTTAAAAATATCCCCTTGTTTAAAAATATAGGTCACCTATTAGTGGACAAAATTTAAAAATGAATAGATCATCCATTTTTGGACGGGGAGAGTATATACATTCCATATTTCCATGTTAGAATGTCTAAATTCCTTCCAACTAGACAAAAGTATAAAGTTGTTACATTCCATGTCATGTATGTCTAACTAATTCCTTTTAAGATGATGTTTGGATACCAAAAATGGAAGTCAACCAAAAAATTAGAAAGAAAAATATTTAACTTAATAAAAAGTTTTTCTTTTTTACTTTTAGAAATCATTTTACAATTATATATTCAAATTAATTTATGATATTTTTACTTGTAAAAGTTGAAAAATAACTTTTTAAATAGTATTCAAACAGGGTATAAATAAATAAAGGCAGAGAGTTGGTGTTTTGTGATGCAATTTTATGAATAGAAATTGATTTCCAGTGGAGTAATTATTCTCCACAAATTAATTTTTAGTGGACCGGAAGAGTGTAAGCTGAAATGAGGTTAGTGATTTGTAAGTTTCAGGACTTAAACTGGCTTCTACAAGGTTTACACAAGCTTATTTTTCTTTTTAGTATAAAATGGTATTGTCCAGCTGAAGACTCAAGAAACATGAAGAACTGGTTGAAAGCTTTAATAAAATATAGCACATTTCAACTGAAGTGGAGTAAACAGCGAGTTCTTCTTCTGGTTTCTTTTGGGGTAATGATAGGAATTAAGTTCAAGATATTAGGAAGGATTTTAACAGACACAATGATAACAGGGATGCTTATATTAGAAGTGATTTTCAGAGTTTCCATGCTGGAGTTATTACTGAGGGTAAAAATACAAGGATGGAACATGAAGACATGAGAAATAGCAGCTACCAATCTTTGTCCAGCATTCACAGGATGGCGCGAAGAGGGGATTTTCCAAAAATTCAAGATTTGAAAAGGGTAGCTCAAGCTTAGTTCCAGGTGATAAAACAGACTAGGGGCGGAGCCAACTTGAGGCATGGGTTGCCAAATGCCCACAGCTGGCTCTTAAACCTATTTTTATGTTAATTTTTTGGTTTTTAGCATTTTATCATCCAGCAATAAGATGTCATAATTTGATTTTATACGGCAACAATATGGCTGCAAATTTAGCTGTTTTATTACCTATTGCTTAACGACACATTTACTAAAAGACGCATGAGACATGTCATGTTATTAATCATCAAAATTTTAATTATATTATTGGATACCTGTTCATCAGATAGAACATAAATTTCTCTGCAACTTTTTCTGGCATGCTAACAATCACATTCATCCCTTCAATATTACCACCATCGGTTGGTAGTACTGGTCCAAAAACACAACTAGTTTTACTGAGCAAAGGACCCATGTGTATCTCCGTTCATTGTCCAAAATCCTTAAGTTTTCGCCCGATACCAATCCATTCGGTGATGACCAATGCTGAAGAAAGATCATGTTGCACACCTGTTTTTACCTCCAATAGATCAATTATTGATCTCAAATGATCATCTGTTAATCCATTCTTACATTCTTGAATTGATTTCACACCATGATGCATATTAGTTTCCTCATTAACTAACTCTTCAACTGTTGTTTCCACGCATCCAAGCACAAAACCATTGCCATAATAACCTTGTGGCAATTTTGGTTTCATTTTTCCCCTTACATTGATTGAGAATAGTAGCTTGACAAAGTGTGAAGTTGGCAGTGGAATTGCACTTCTCAGGGCTTCAACCCAACAACACCATACATGTGAAGCTAGTGCCTCAAATATGGTGCATTTTAGTGACAGTTTATTCTTTAGGTGTTGGATTTGAGTGCGAGTGAAAGTAATGCTACAAGGAACCAGTGCCTGTGATTGTAGATATCCAGAGATGTCAAACTTAGGGTCTGGATGTTTTTTAATAAATTCTGGGTGATGGGAGGTTATGTGCGGAAGGTTTCTAGGTTTTAATATTTTGCGGTCGTGATAGGGTTGAATCAAGAGATCTGCATCAGGTTTAGTGTGTAGGTGTGCCCAAGCTTGTAGAAATTGTTGTAAACCGTAACCATCACACATCAAGTGATTAGCCATGGTGCAAAATATCATTCCTCCACAGTTAAGATATGTTACCTGAATTAAAATTATTATTACAGTTATTTTGGACACCTGACATATATTCAGATCCAAAAAAAAAAAAAAAATGAAAAAAAGAAGAAAAAAAAGTGATTATTTGCACAAAAGAACACTGGAGTAAACATGTTTCTGTTCAGATTCATTTATTGTGAAGCTATTCTTGGCCAAACATCGGATTCGTTAACGGGAACGGGATCAAGGTTTTTTTTAAAAAAATGGTTGGTGAGAAAAATGGTTTTGAGAGAGTTGGTTTGTTAAATAAAAAAGTTTGAAAAGAAAAAACAATTCTTACCTGAATTACAAGCGGAGGGATTCCCAGGAAGTTATCGACTTTCTCTACGGAACTATACGGTAACAGTTTCCTCCAAGATAAGTGAGGAGTTTTACAATTTTCAAGAAACTCATCCATTGAAATATCCATGAAAGCTTCAACAAGTACAACACCTTTACCGTTACAATCAACTTCAAATTTACCTGTATTTTCCTTACTCGTTCTCAACCTTCCTGCGAATGGGTAGTAATGAAAAATTACCCTAGAAAGAGAAGACTTGAGATCATCTATCGGTGTAGATACTTTAGAGACAAATAAAGCTTTTATGAAGAATTGTAAGAAATTTTGGTTATCAATATTACTTAGATATAATTGATGTATTGGAGTTGGCTTGCTTGGGTAGACTAGCATTGGCTTCCTTTTGTAAGAACAATCGGGAAGTTCTCTCACCATCTTGAAGAAAATTTTTGATTTGGAATCTATGTAACTTAGTGTTTATATAAAATGGTATAATAATTGCTAGTAGAAGAACTAATATGGCTAAAATGTCGTATGGTAATAATGGTATGCATTACCATTTTACTGTACCTAAAACAAGGGGGATTTTATGTCCCCAAAAATTATATTTATTTTATATTATTCCCTTTAAATCGTTTATTGGTGGAATCATTTATTTGTTATAACTGTCGTGACCGCACAGTTAACTGTGCCCGTGTAATTTATCTGTGTCAGTATAGGAACATCTTCAACGGGTCGTGATATTGTGGTATGTCCGCACAGTTAACTGTGCCCGTGTAATTTATCTGTGTCAGTATAGGAACATCTTCAACGGGTTGTTGTGGTATGTTTTCTATGTAGTTAATATGGATACATTTTTTGGTAATTTGGACTAATATTACCATATTTTTATAAGTATAAGAAAGAGAATCCCCAACCATTAATGTTTTGATAACAAATGTTATCTAGTTGTATTTGTTTGATTGGTTTAACGATTTTTGTAGGTTCATCTATCTTTCGGGTTTACTTTTACTCCTTGCATCCTCTAGCAGAACCTCTGAAACTAGAGGGTAGCTTAGAGGTTCCGTTAGAGATGTCTTTCGATAAAAGTTTGAAAAATCCTACGTGACCTTAAAAATAGAAAATTATAAGAATTTCTAAAACATTTAATATTTAAAACCCTATTAAACTAATAATAAAAATCTCTAAAATTAGAGGACAGTTTTGAGAATGTCTACCTAACTAAGAGCATCTCCAACGGATGAAATTCTACTTCCTATTTTTAAGCCACCAAGAATTTATCTAACTTTTTCAATAATTGCATCTCTAATGAAAACTTTATAATAGAATTTAAAGATTATATGGCAATCAGTTAGATTAACATCCTCTAACTCATCCTCTTGTTTCAGAGGATCACCTAGAGAAAACATATGGATGTTCCGTTGGAGATGCTCTATCATACACATCATCTTCACATATACGTGGGAGATGATTTTTTGGTTGAAACATCAAAAAATATTATATAACCTTAAATTTAGGATATTAAGAGCGTCCATAGGGGAACGACGAAATGTGGGAGTAAAGATCAAAACTGATCTTTACTCCATGAAATCGTAGCGCAGTGGATCGACTGAATTTGGTGGATAGTCGAAACTTTACACTGTAGCGATTATTAGTAGTCCAAATTCCTGGTTTAGTCGTGGTTTAGTCGAGCGGGGTCGTAGGATTTCGTTTGGGGCTAAGCGTTGGCGTAGCAATTCTCCCAGAGCCAAGCGAGAATCTGGGAGCTCGCTTCGAAACACGGACGGGAAGCTAGCAGCTCGCCTGATTAGGCGTTATACTGGGGTTTCGTCTAGCGAAACGGGCTACTACAATCTCGCCTACACACAAACGTTGTGCTAGTATACCACTCAGCTAGGGCGAACTCCTAGTATGTCGTCTATAACCTAACGTTGTGCTAGCAATCCGCTTATGGTTAGGCGAGGCGCTAAGACGCCGCTCTCCTGTAGGCGTGGTACTAGTAGTCCGCCTGGAAGAATATTACCGTTTTGTTACCGTTATGAACGGCTATTTTTTCATAATTTTCGTACACCTATAAATAAATGAATTTATATCTATAATTCCAACTTCAAAATCCATTTTTTACATCCATAAAAAATTCTAATCTATCGTATTTCTGTAATATCGGGTTATGATAGACACATTTTTGTGTCTGATTTGATCTCAATTATATGTATTGTTGGTACTTTATTTTGTATTTTTTATGGTTTTTTATTTCTTTGTAGGTGTTTTTAGAGAAATGTTAAAGGCACCTTCACATTGGATTAAGGCACCCACTCTTTGGATTAAGGCACCCAAGTTAAAGGCACCCAACATTTTGAATGCACGTTTTGGGCAGGAAGAAAAATTTCTTTTCACGTAACAACAAATTAGGAAACTTCACGGGAATTTGGAAACAAGTTTTGTTTATGGAATTCTCTTAACTTAGGAAACTGAATTGTTTGGGAAAGAATTAAAAAGAGAAAGAGATCAATTTCTTCTCTTAATAAGATCAAGAATAAGAGAAAGAATCGAAATCAGGAAAGAAAATAATCAAGTGTTTGGAAAGTCATGATCGATGAATCAATTGAGAATTAAAGGAAAGATTGGGATGATTTGGTGATGGGTAGTATAAATAGAGGATGCTAGACAGTCCAGGGAAGAGGAGAAAAACAATTGGGAAACTTAGAATTGCTCACAATCACGAGAATCACGTAAACAGGAAGTTCAAATTTTTGCTGCTGCACATCAAGAACACGAAGCATACTACACCAAGAAACAGTCGTTCACAGTAGTCCGTCCTTTATTTCAAACCGCAACAGAAATCTGTTTCTTGTTGCGTATTCATTCTAAATACCTTCTGTAACGGTGCGAAGTGTTCACAGCAACACCTATAACCGTATCAGAGTGTCTGTGAGCATTTATATTCTTATTGTAAGCAATTTTTGAGTTATAGAATCGATTTTTGAGGGTTTTGCCATTACAATGAGGAGCTAAACTTCATCTCTGAGGATATGGAGGAAGCTACTTTTCCAACAATTATGTAGTAATTATTTAATTAATTTATGCAATTTATTTATGATTAATTGCCTTGATTAAAATTGATTTAAAAGATTTTTGTTAAGCAATTGTGATTCCTTTAGATGGTGCATGCCTCGGCTTAGGTCCTAGATGCGCCATGATTTTGTTATACAATTGTTGTTTTGAAAATCTAATTTTGCAATGATTTAGAATCAAATTAAAATGTTAGAATTGCATGATTAAAATTATTATCACTTTGAAATTGGAAAATAGTGGAATCCTTGTCTCAGTTTTCTCCCAACTTTATAAAAAATATTTGAGTTTTCACACTTTTAGTTTTAGAAATTAAATTTAAAATCAATCTTCACAAGTCTGAGTAACGAATCTTTATTTACCACTTTAAAATTACATCAGGTTACGAAAATTTTAGGCTTAATGCAGAAAATTTTACCCTATAGGAAGATTTATCGTTATGTCGAAACATAGTGTTACATTATCCAGCAAGGGGTCATGAACGTCGGATGAATTGTATAATGAGTATGCAATAGTTAGAAGATATTCATGTTAATTTTAGTAATGAAACTGGTAACCCCAATAACCGGAACAGAACATGGCTTTTTTGTCGATATATGGAAATCACAATGGCAGTACTAGAATTTTCTTCTTTAACCGCCAAGGTGAATGTATATCGAATTAGGAATGTAACTGATGATGACGTTGTTGCCAGATCTCTGGAGGAATGGAGAAGATGTAAACGTTCAAATTTCAGGTACAAACCATATTTTGAGATCCTAAGGGTGATGGAAGAATACAATCCTTTTGTGTTGATTATTCTCCCAATAGCTGAAGAACGTCGTCCCCGTCGTCCTACAAGCCAATGCTTAAGGTTTCACTATTAGGTTTGCTCTAAGTGTTTAAGTGTAATCTACTGATTTATTATATTTCATTTCTTTTAATGTATGCCTTTTCGATTCAATGAAATGATGTTACAAAATAAAGTTACTTCCGGTTACAACGAAAGTATGAGAAAATATTTGATAATTTATTAGAACAACCAAACTCTGAAAAAAGATTTTCAATAGATTTTCCCCCACAACATAACAAGACGATTTACAAAATTTTAATCCTCACCAAAATCAGACCATAAGTGTTCGATCAAGTCATTTCGCAAACGTAAATGAGTATCTTTGTCGAATACTGCACGCCTGCGTTCGTCCATTTCCATTTGAGAAAGTCCTGCACTGTCGTACCTAGAAATATATACTGGTGCACCGTGGCTGAATTGATCATATTGATGCGGCCAATCACCGGGTAAACGCTCATCCTCCACTATCATATTATTTCGAATGATGACAATTTTCATTATATATGCTAACACGTCAGGATTCCACATTCGTGCAGTTTGCTTGATGATTGCAAATTGGTTTTGAAGCACACCGAAGCCGCGTTCTACATCTTTTTGGCAACCCTCCTGCATAGCCGAGAATTTTTGCTTCTTCTGAGAATCCGGATGTTTAATCGACATGACAATAGTAGCTATCTCCGGGTATATTCCATCACCAAGAAAATACCCCATATTGTACTGATTTCTATTGACTACAAAGTTGACAGCCGGTGCTTTCCCGTTGATTAGCTTGTTGAAAATATACGAACAGTTCATCACATTTATATCATTGTTAGAACCAGGCATACCAAAAATTGCATTCCAAAACCATAGATTGTATGATACCACTGCCTCCAGGATAATACTTTCACTACCTTTGTACGCAGTATAAGCACCGGATTCAGCCGATGGCATTTATCCCATTTCCAGTGCATGCAATCAACACTACCAAACATCCATGGAAATCCCCTTTTTTGGTTCTTAGCAAGAAGGAGTTCAACATCACGCTTAGTTGGTGTGCGCATATATTCTTTCTCGTACAAATGGACTATAGTCTTGCAAAACCTACGAGTTACTTCCAAAACTGTGGTTTCGCCGATACGTAAATACTCATCAATTGCATCAGCCGCACATCCGTAAGCTAACATTCGAATTGCTGTAGTAATTTTTTGGTGAGGGGTTAAACTAAGAACACCACATGCATATCTTTTTTGAACAAAATACTTATTTACAGCTACTACATCTCCCAATATACGGTTAAATAATTCTCGACGCATTCTAAATCTCCTTCTGAAAACATTAGGAGGAAACGTCGGGTTTTTGCTAAAGTAATCTTTCCATAGAAGTTTTGCACCATAATCACGGCCTCTCTCTATTTTGATACGCGTTTCAGGCCAATCCATACTTGAACACATTAATCTGGCAGTGACCGCTTGGTTATTTAGGCTCAATGCAAGTGAACCTTTGTCTGATGAGTTCCAATTATTGTTATCATCATTAGACGCTGAAGAAGAAGAAGATGGATGGGGAATAATATAAGAACCAGAACCATAGTACTGATTGTTATTTTGAGAGTATGCCATTTGCTTTTTGATAGGGAAATTTAGATAAGAGTTTGTGTTTTTGGTTGTTATAATTCTTCCTATAGAGTGTTCAATTTATAGGGAAATATTAGATAAGAGTTTGTGTTTTGAATTGACAAATGCATTGGAGATAAGAAATGTCGGTTGACAAGACAATACCCTGATTGCATTAAACAAGAAGGGAAAAAAATGTAGACTTTTGAATTGACAATACACGGTTGGTATTTCCATGCAAAAACAGAGTTATGGGGTAGAGAAACTTGTAAGTGATAAGAAATGTCGGTTGACAAGACAATACCAAATGAAAAAAACAAGAAGGGAAAAAAATGTAGACTATTGAATTGACAATACACGGTTGGTGATTCCATGCAAAAAAAGAGTTATGGGGTAGAGAAACTTGTAAGTGATAAGAAATGTCGGTTGACAAGAAAATACCCTGATTGCGGAGGGAAAAAAATGTAGACTATTGAATTGACAATACACAGTTAGTGATTCCATGCAAAAATAGAGTTATGGGGTAGACAAAAATTAGACTTTTGAAGTGACAATACACAGTTGGTATTTTAATACAAAAACAGAGTTATGAGGTGGACATACTTGTTAGTGATAGCAAATTTCGGTTGACAAGAAAAAACTAATATAAAAAATAAATTAAACTATTATAAATGTAAGAAAAGTAATTTCAAAAGACTATTCAAATGTCAACAAAATAAAAATCTTTTCAGTTAAATTAACAATTCACTGCTACACAATAACTAGTCTTCCGGATCTTGATTATCCGAGGACGAGCGTTGTGGCATAAATGGAGGCAAAGATGGTCTGACATTATAGTTATTTGATTGCATTGTTGATGAAGATCCCTGATCCATGGTGTTCCACATCGATGGTGGCATATGCTGAGCATACCCGCCAAATCCAATGGGTGGTGGTTGTTGACGAAAATGTGCAAGTTGTGAGTTCAACATGTTGTTTTCATTTTGTAGACCCTGTATTTCTACTTCTTTGGCAATGAAAGAGTCCATCCTATCCTTAGTTTCATTTAACATAAATTCACGAAACACATAAGTGAAATCAGTCAAATCCTGAACTAAATCATAAGCCTCGACCTGTGATGGAAAAAATGAAATCAAATTCTAAACCATCATTGTATACTAAAATAAAAAATACTGTGTTTTGTTGAATACTTACGTATGGTAGCTGTTGTGGGGGCGGAATGGGTACATGTTCACGACGACTTGGGATGTTGTGTTTAATAGGGTCACCAGCATAACCGTACGTTTCAACTTTCCAATCGACTTTCATGACATATTTGTACAGGTTAGTCACATGTCGCCAATACTCAAAATAAAGATCATAGTTAACCACACGTACAAATTCAGTAGCAGGGACCTGACAGTTTACACTCATCTCCTCAAACACGTCGTCGCTGAAGTTGGAAATATAACTAGGCGGGTTGCTAGGAACTCCCCATGTTATATTGTTCTGCCTCCAACACCGATCTCCCAGATACATGTTATTCTTTATCCAAGAAAAGTACAATAAACAAATAAACCAATCAGTTAATCAATATGCCAAAATATTTTAAAAAAATAAAAAGAAAATAAATTATATACTCACGGTGCCCAGCCAAGTGAATATTGCCCTTTGTTTTAGATATTTCTATAGCTGATGTGATTTTATATAGTGGTAAAAAGAGGTTCGATTCTCGAACTTGTGAAGGTAATGATTTTAGAAAATATTGGAGTTAACCTAAACTAATAAAAATCAGGAAAATACACTAGAGATGATTTTTAGAAAATATGGAGAAAACTAGGAATCAGGATTCAGTTATTTCTAACAATTCATGTGATTAATCATGTAATTCTTTTTAACAATTTAATTCAAGTTTGCCAAAAATATGTTTCCTAAAAGAATAATTGTAAATCCTAAGCATGAGACATCAAGAGTAATTAACTAAGCATGACCCATCAAAAGAGAACACAACTATTTAATAAAAACATTTTTTTCTAATTTAAATCCATGCAAATAATAATAAAAGAATTATAAATAATTATTAGAAAATAATTAAATCACATAAAATTGAGAAAATACCTTATCCATCATCCCAGTAAATAAACTTACCCCATGGTGAAGAAAACTTGCTCAAAAGTTGGTTTCATTGCTCAAAATATTGATTACAAGGTTTAAGAATAGTGCAACAGCTGAACAGATACGTATATAAGTGTCACAGAACAGGGTTCAGCTGTTACAAAGAGCTTTAAGCAACAGAATGTTCAAAACTTAACGCAACAGGAGCAGAGCTGCAACAGTGGAACAGCAACACTTATAAATGTTACTGAGTCGTCTTCTTCGGTGATGGTGGATGAAGAACACGCCGGCCGGAGCACCAGCAGGTCACCGGCGGCACCGGAACTTCACCGGATTTTCTCTGAATTGCTCCCTAGGCTTCTGTATATGTTTTTCTTCGATTCTTTTGGTATTTATAGACTTCACAAACCCTAGAGAGAGTTCTAAACCTAATAGAACTCTCTCGAATCACTCCAATTCTTCAATCCCAATCCAAACAGGAACCGAGTCCTGATTCCGGCCAGAAATGGGTTTCTCGAGCTGATTTCACGGGATTTCTTGATGTCTTTCGATTTCTTCCAACTCTAATTGCAATGGGTCATCTTCAATTGCCGAAAACAACCCAAAAATCGCAACCAAATCCATTCCTGTTTGAAACAGGACTTTCCCGATGAGTTGGATCGGCCGATCCTGGGTTAACTCGCTGGCTCGCTGGGTTGACCCGCTGGCTTGCTGGGTTGACCCGATCCAGCTCAGTCCGATCCAAGGGTGCCCCAGTCCAAAGTGTGGGTGCCTTGATCCATTTTCCTGGGTGCTTTGAACACTTTTTGAGCCAATTTTTCCACAAATCTTTATTCTTCTAATGTACCTACAAAAGCAATAAAACACGTAATAGACACAAAATCGAATACTAACTCACTAGAAATTAAGGTGCAAATTAGACACTAAAATGTGTCTATCAATAGCCCTCCGTCCAATTTCAGAGTCCAGAACGTGCTGTGCCTGTTCCCACGGTTGCCAGGTCACAGAGTCTACATACAACCGATTCAGATCAGTCCTTGAACGAACAATGTCAATACCCTTCCTCCGACTCCCCGTCCACCTACGACTTCTTGGCCACTCTTTTTCACTCTCAGGCGAAGGGTTCCTTGGCCGACAAATTCCCAGATATTCGTACCCCCAAAACTACAATATCATGACAACAATGGTATAAATAACTGAGCAAAAAATGTAGACAATTAAATTGAATTTATAAATAACAGTAACTAATTTACCTCCAAAATTTGGAATGGTCCGGCCAATGACTTTTGTCCCCTACCAGATGCGGCGAGACCGGAATACAATTTAGAAAATGCAGGAGTACCCCAGTCATACTGGTCAACTGCATTTAGATCTTCAAAAGCAGCTAACCATCCAACATCAATATATGTTTTTGCATTAGAAAAGAAGAACTGGCCCAAAACATACATATAGAAGGCTCTGGCTACTCTATCAGCAAGTGTACTATCATCATTAGCCGCAGACAAGGTTTGTTGATCAAAATAACTGCTGCTCAAAAATTTTACCGTAATTGCATCTGAAACCCACTGTTGTGGAGTACATTCTCTTTTACAGACCTCATTGTCTTTAAGTTCAGGGAATATATGCTCCCTGACATATTCAAATTGGAAGTTTCCTGCATCATATGGAACAGGGCTACCAACACCGATACTAATACTTGTTAGCATTACCCAATCAAGGGGAGTGAACCCCATCTCACCAAACGAGAAGTGAAAAGTGTTGGTTGTATCCCAAAAACGCTCAACAATACTATCAATAAGCGCATGTGATGAATAAACTACACCTATGGTCAGTAATCGGTCCCATCCTACCTTTTCAATAATATATTTGACCCTTGGAGCGTGTTTAATAATACCTTGGTAGATTTGAATGACTGATTTGAGGGAACCACAATGTGAAAACTTGAATTGGGCGTCGGATGAATACGAAATATTGGTGGATGCGTGCTCCTCAGTATCTTCCACAAGTATATAGTGTTCCAACCCGGGAACTTCGACCGTTGTTTCAATAATACGGTCTTCCTCTGAATCCTCGGCTATTTTAGTCTTTTTGGCCCTCTTCCTTCGGCCATCGAATCTGGACGTAAAACTGCTAGACATCTGGGCAAACAATTCATACAACATTGAAAATCAAGAGTAATCCCCACAATTCATAATTACAAAAGTATTTATCTAATCAGCTGTAATCATATGTACCAACATAATAGTATCAAATTTCTTGAACAAAATTCATCATGAACAAAATACTTCAATCTCAATGCCCCAATTGTACCAAATATCATCAAAATTCCCCAATTGGAAATTCTACCCTGCACATAGGTTTTAAAACATAAACATCTAAATTTTCCAAATTTTCTATACAATCTACTCAATTTATCAAAAAATTAACCACAACCCAACTATAATTAAACAACAAATTAATCCATTACATCTTCAATTCAACAAATTATCATCAATTTTGTGTACCCAATTTACAACATTCATAAACCCTAAAAATTATACCAATTCAATAATTACAATTTCTAATACCTAGTTTCACAATCCAATGTTTCATACCCTCTAAATTATCTAATTTTCATAACCTAGGGTTTAATCATTCAACATATATAATCAGTTTAACTAACAAAACATAATAATACAACATACTTTACATTTAATTTACAAAACAAATTTAAATTAAAAAAAAATAAAAAAATTAAAAAAAACCTTGATTTTGCTTGGTTATCTGAAAATCCCTTTGGCGGAGAGTGAAAATCAGGCGGGATGAAGGGTTTTCGTCTAGGGTGGTGGCGGAATAGGGTTTGTAGTGAAATGTTGAAGGTTAACAGGAGAAGAAATTAGGTTTTCGGGTATTTACAAGGATGATAGAATGGGGCGGGCCGTTGGCATATCGTCTGGAATTCCAGGCGGAGCTCTAGGACACCGCCCGTCCCATTCTCTTTACACACTCGGCATATGTGCAGTTCTTCTAGACGAGGTCCTAGCACGTCGCCCGTCCAGACACGGTTCTGGCATAACGCCCGTGTCTCTGGTGGATTCCTATGATGCCGTCTAGCCGCAAGCGTGACGCTAGGATTTCGTCTAATTTGAGCGAGACGCTATAACACCGTTTAGCTCAAGCGGTACGCTACACTTTTGCCCGTCCACCCAAGCGATACGCTGCCATTTCGTTTAAGAACAAGCGAATCGCTAAGACTTCGTGCGACTAAACATGGCTATTCTTGAGTCAGAGTAAAGCCTAAATCCTTTAGTCTGTTAATCTTTCCTCTAATTGCATGGTTGGAGTTGCTCTAAGGAATAATATGTAGTCTTATACTTTTTGTCACTTGAGTCATCACGTGCCTCAACCATAAAAATGGTGGAATAGGGAGGTGATAATAACTGAATTGTAATTGGGGTTGTTATACAATCAGAGGTTCAATTGGAGGTAAACAAAAATTCTTTTGTTTATATGATGAAAATAACATATTTATTTTTTTATTTATCTTTTTTGATAGTACAATTACATTAATGTCTAGATCTAGTAGAAAATTATCAAACCCCTAGATCCAAAATAATATGAAGCTCGTAAAGATGCAGTGAATACTCAACACTTGAGACTTCAGAGAGGAGACAAAAACGTTGGAAACAGATTTTGATTGTTTCAAAATATTTGAAACAGACAGCACAGCAGATCGATCATCTTAAACAACTTTCAATAAACTATTTGCCTCAAACTAAGTAGTACAAGAGGGCAGAGCATATGTCTTGTTAGTGGAATCAGATCTTATTATAACAGACTTTCAACCAGTTGAGATATTTGTAGAAACTCCGATCACCTACTGTTAAATAGAATGGAGATTGCTGGAGCCGGCGGAGAAGTTCCCCGTGACGATCGAAACAAAGAGTTGAAGGCCTTTGACGAAACGAAAGCTGGTGTCAAAGGGTTAGTTGATGCAGGAATTGAAAAGATTCCTAGAATATTTGTTCGAACGCCTGATGAGCTCATAGAGGACTTAGCTTTCAAAAATGAGGATGTTGATATTCCTGTGATAAACCTACAAGGAATGGATGAACGACGCAAGGAGATAATTGATGAGGTTAGAGTAGCATCAGAGACTTGGGGTTTCTTTCAATTGGTGAATCATGGTATCCCTATAAGTGTAACGAATGAGATGCTCCAAGGCGTACAAAGATTTCATGAGGAGGAAGATGTAGAGCTAAAACAACACTTGTATACGAAAGACCTCAGTCGAAAAGTGCAGTTTGATAGCAATTTTGATCTTTATAGATCGAGATCTGCTAATTGGAGGGACACCCTTCGCTGTCTTTTATTAACTCATGATCCTATCAAACCAGAGGAATTGCCAGACACTTGCAGGTATGTATTTTAATACTCCCTCTGTCCCACAAAAAGAGACACTTTCACTACATTTTTGCACTAGTGATAGATATGTATACTTCAACCTCAACGATACTAGTAAGTATTTTTTTTATTCTTCATACAGGGATATAGTAATCGATTACTGGAAGCATATTATGAATCTAGGAGATACTCTGACTGAGTTATTTTCAGAGGCCCTGGGGCTAAACAAAGACCACCTTAAAGCCATGGACTTTACTCAATGCTTGACCCTTAATGGTCATTACTATCCAGCATGCCCACAGCCTGAACTGACCCTAGGTACAACTCAGCATTCAGACCCAAGTTTCTTCACTATTCTTCT
Organism: Papaver californicum; assembly: GCA_023531435.1. NCBI lineage: Eukaryota > Viridiplantae > Streptophyta > Magnoliopsida > Ranunculales > Papaveraceae > Papaver > Papaver californicum. The sequence continues at coordinate 254,616 of JAJJMC010018784.1, forward strand.
CCAAGACTGTTTTGGTGGACTACAAATTCTTAATCAGAGTTACTGGGTTGCTGTCAACCCTATCCCCGGTGCTCTAGTAGTAAATATCGGCGATTTTCTTCAGGTAATTAATTTGTCTCCTTAAATTCCTATGTGAATACTATTCTAGGTAACATTTCCTTCTCTTTTGAGCAGCTTATCAGTAATGGCAAGCTTAAAAGTGCCGAGCATCGAGTACTTTGCTAATCACGTCGGACCAAGGGTATCAGTGGCATGTTTTTTCAGAGGAAGTACCGCAAGGTTATATGGTCCTATAGAGGAGCTGTCTCATGAATATTCCTCTATATACAAGCATACCACAGTTAAAGCTTACACTGAACATTACAACTCTAAAGGACTAAGCGGTGTTTCCGCCTTAAACCACTTCAAGCTGTCAAGTGACTGACTGGAGTTTCTTGAAATCGGGAGGACAAACTACAATTCATGGCAGACTGAATACCTTTGTTAATGTTCACTATTGTTTGTTTGTATTATGTCATAACTTATCACCAAGAAGGCATTGGAGAAACATGATCTCTCTTTCTTCTTGAACTGTTTTACCAATCATCATTCAATAGTGCTAAGTTAGTTTCGGGGTTTAAGTTAACATTGATAATCGATTAGTTATTTCTTTCTAATGGGAATTTCAAACAACCGTATAAACTAGGATCAGTTTACCTGACTATTTCTAAGCTTCGTTCCAGAGAGATAGTAGTAGTGCAGTATTACTAGAGATGCCTCACCACTGATCACCAGAGACTAGATGTGATAGGTTTAAGCAACAAGGCTTTACTTTAACTAATAGAATCTAATAGGCCCATTCGTAAATCGTTTGTCTTTTGCCAATCCCCTTTAGCCTTTTATGATCGATAATAAAAGTGAAGTAACATAGTAGCATAGAGATTTGGAAGAAAATTCTACCCGTTCGGGTTGCTGATATACTCTATCAACGACGGTCAGCAAGGGGCTTTGATTGGAGTAAGCTGCGGGATGGCCTGTGGCAGCATTGACACACCTCTTAAACAAAAATCTATGACAGGAATACATTAGTTGCTCAAACTTGTTGATGATGAAATGAAAGGGAAGCTATTCTCCATGGTCGAGTTGCTTCAAAACAACACCTTCCGGGAAAAACAATAACAAAACCCTAAAAGTGGGAAAACAAGGTTAGAATCTCCATTCCAAAGGGTTCCGAAAGCAACTCAAAATAAGAACAAAAATAAAAGAACCATAAAGAGAAAACAAGTGAACACTTTTTTTGCTGTGATTATTCCTAGATCAACAAAAACTTCTTTGAACTATACAACTCTATGAAGTCAAGGACACTGTGACCCCAACCCTAAACTTAATTCACAAGACAATCAACCCAAATCCTCAAGAATTGTCTTTCCTTTTTCCCTATTTTGAGATCATCTCATGTGTATAAACTGATATCGACGGGAAGAAGAAACCAACCAACCAACCAACCAACAAACAAGAAAAAACATAAAATTCTATTAAACATGAACTGTGCTGAGAACAAAAACAACAGATGCTGAAAACCGAATTTGTGTTCCCAAAATGGAGCCGAAATTATACTTCTTGATACCATAGAGTACTACCCTATGCACGAAACAGCACTGTACAGGTTTGATTCTTCTACAACTTCCTTTTAACTATACAGCATTTTAAGATAAGAATACCAATCTCAATTTTAGAGAAATATTTAACAGATCGATATTCTCTGCAAGGCAGGGTAATGGGCACCAATAAATAGACAACTTCCTAATAGACCTACCTCAGTCAGGGTTGGAATGAGGAAAGAAGGAAACTGAAAACAAAGCCTTCAACTTTGAAACTGACGGAAATTGAAATTTTCATAATCAACCTAGGTAGCATAAGCATGTTTGTACGGTCACTAGCTCAAGGACTCGGCATTATAGTCTTCTATAATCATGGCTGTAATGAATAGATCACATTAGAAACATGCCAGTCAATGTAATTTCGGTTGTAACATTCATCTTTCCATTCAAAAATAATTTTCTTACAGTAATATCTCATAATAAAAGATTTTTCATTCTCTAACAAAGCAATGGAATTCTTATGAAAGTTGGCAATTTACTTGAAAGATATTGAAAAGCATGGTAAGACATCGAAACGAGATCCCAAGAGAGTGGAATAAGAGAGGAACAAGAATGAGTACAGAACCTTGTTTAGCTACGCACAAAACATACAGCTAAAAGTCCCCCAAATAAACTTTTGCATGGTGACCTTCCCTGGCCAATAGAGGAGCATATCGAGACTCACAAACATCACAGTTAATAGACTAGACCGACTATGCTCTATAAACACCGACGAAACGTACACAGGATTCAAAGCTGGTATATTCAGACTTTCAGATAATATTGCTATGCTTCAAAAAAAAAAAAAAAAAAAAAAAAAAAAAAAAAAAATTGCTAATTCGAAAAAGTTCTAATAAATTTAATTGTGTTGTAACCAACTTTAGTTAAGTGCTGGGTTTGAATTTACCCGAATTAGTACATCTCTGCATTTGAATAACGGCCTTGAATAACATTTAATGGAGTGAAGAGTAAACTATTTTTCGGTAAAATGCCTGTTTGCACGACCTAACCCCTGACGCTTCATTTACATCTGAGGCATACTTCCGTTGATGCTTTGTAATGAATATGAACATTACCATGAAAGGAACAACGAGGACCAAAAACATTACGACATTACCATGAAAGAGACATGGTTAATGTTCCAGCTTTTTAGAACAAATACCAACATTTTTACTTGAACGGAACTATTACAGGTTTGATTGAATCATTTACCAACATGTTAGCAGCAATGAATTACAACAATCAATTCAGAAAGTATCAGTGGCTTAAGATTAAATGGTAAACCGTAATAGGATACACTCAGATAAAAGGGAAAAAGTCCCACTTGAATGAAGACTGGATTTGGCCAGAGATAAAATGCACCAAATAGAAAGTGAAAAACACTATGGGACTAAACCAACTCTCGGAACACATTCAGAAAGACGGATTTTGAGATCAGTCAGACCATGCCATATTATGACGACAGCAACTGCAGTTTGCTCGACCGTCCCAGGAATACCATCGCATCTGCGCAGACGCTTAGAATGACGCAGGGGGGAGAAAATGCATCGCTGGAATACAAAATATATTATCTTGGTTACAGCCATGATTGTGCATTAAATATTACATTTAACTCAGCTATAAACAGAGGATGGCTGATGGCCATGGCTGATGGCCATGGCCCCTGATGCATCCATCAAAAAACAAAAAATGCATTCAAACAAGAATGGTGGCCAGTGTTGTGTGACTAGGCACGCCAAATTAGACAACAAAAAGAGAGTAAGGCTGTCAATGAGTATGAAGCACGGGAGAGATTATTCCATTAGAAGGAATGAAAACCTAAAAATTTAAAATTAAACCAATTCTAAACTAGAGATTATTCCATTACAAAAGAAATGAAAAACTAAAAACTAAAAATTAAACCAATTCTAAACTAATGTTGCTTGGATCCTCTGCTGTGAAAAATGAGCTCCCCTTTCCATTGTAGGAAACCACTTTCTTTCACCTTGCTTGGAACCCCTCCTCGTGCTGTCCCTGTCAAAAAATAGAAACAGTATTTGAGTCGATAAAAGCTGTACCATAGTTTGAAGTCACGATATTGCTAGGTGGATACAACACTGAACACCAAAAATTTTCTTATAATCATTTAAGGAAACGGTGCCAATACTAATCACAACCGCACATAAAACATTGAAGTAGGACCCAGATGGATTTGAACCATCAACCTCCACAAACCATTCAACAGGTTTGGGTGCTCTTGCCATTTTTGAGCTTATGAGTCCACATTGAAAACAAGTAAAAAGCTTAGTGATAACTTCCAAACCTAATAGAAAAAATTCACATAGCAACATATTAACTTCTAAGTAAAGTACTATTAAGAAGAAAAAAATCCAATTTCAAGAAAAACCAGCAAAACAAAATTACACAGCAAGTAGAGATTTTTGAACTGTTAAACAAGTAACTTACGTTAAACAGAACATAAGATTACCAAGCTTTTAAACAATTGAAACTTGACCCATAAACCAACTTCCAATAATAAACTTACTATTTACTTGTACGATACAACCTTATACATGTCGGCAACAGGTCATTCAGTTTAAACTTCTATTCACGGGTGCTATTGCTAACAAGAAACAAAAGAGGCTAACTAGCTCATCAAACAAGCTAACAAAATTGTGGAAAACAGTTCAGAAAGCTTCAAATATGAAATATTGTTAATTGCCAACTTATAATACCAAAAATTTGCAACAAACATAACTCAACATACTTCTATATACAGAAACCGTCTTGCAGGAGTATGAAAATCTGATAAAAGCCGCATATGAAACATCAAAAACTTCCAACATCTTTGCCACGATGCTATTCAAAATTTAGATTAAATACAGAACTTGAAATTTGAAACCGAAGATTCAAAAATTAGATTCAATACAGAACTTGAAACTTTGATACCCAAGGATGACAGAAAATTGCTCTATTATATTAATCATAAAGAACCACAAAAATACTTTCAAAACATTAATAAGGGTACTTCCTAATTAGAAACATATATTAGCATATAAAATTGTTCTATTGGAATCATAAAAATACTTGCAAGTTAGATTTAACACAAAATCGAACAATTGTTTAGACTGTAGATCTTGACTGTAGATTATAGATATTACAGAATTGTTAAAGAGACAAAATCTTCATGATATTGAAGAGTATGAATAAAGCTGGAATAAGAAATAAAAAAAATGTAATTCAAACTTGAAATAGGATGTGTTTGTTTTTTTTCCCTGGAGGGAATGGAGGCTGTTTCAATCTTTCATACTTGAAACAAACATAAATTTGTTAAAGATCTTTGGGGGTTCAATATTGCGTGGAGCAACTAGTCTTGGCAATTTGAAGCCGTTATTTAATCAAAATGGTAAACTAATTATTAACTGCGAAGGAGTAGAATTTAATAGACCATACCTCATCGGGATTAAGATGTAAAGGAAAATAGTTATATCTCATGGAGTTTGAAGGCCCATCCTGCAACCTGCTGTTTTCTTTCCAACTTGTCTTGATCGGAGATAATATCAAGACCTGGACCTACGATCGTGAATTGGCATTGGGATGGCTAGTGTTGAACCATAAACGTAGTAATTCAACTCAAGAACATAAAGATAGGCACGACAACACACAGACAACAGGAGAGAACCCGGGCAAAAAAACACCCCGTGCGAACTCCCCTGATTCACACCAAAACTCAATTTTTTTATTAGGCGTTTTTTTTAACCTGCCAAGCAAGCGCACCTGTCATGGCAAAGGTCAGATGACAAATAAAATTCGATAGAGAAACACTCCTACATAGAGATTTTTGTATCGATTTCTTTCACATCTATCTCATATATATACCTTCCTTCTACGAATGATTTCTTAACATCAAAAATCTTAACATTCCGCTACCAGTGATTCCTTTCTTCTGCTGCTACACCGACCAAACCTTAGTGAAACCAGATCCACCAAAATTCCAGCAACAATCATCATCCCCCTTAACATATAATTGCCTGCAAAATCAAAAGAAAACAAAATAGACAGGAATTTAATCTAATAAATTTTGAAACCGTTTTGAGAAACCAATTTGGAGAGAAAAAATTAATTGATTTGAAGAAAAAGTTTATGGAATTGAAAATTGTTTCGAAGAACAGCTTTAAAACCGCCTGAATATATTTTTCTAGATCCAAAAACAAACGTACGAGAAAGAACAAAGAGAGAGCGAAAATCAGAATGACTAAAACAAGAGAAATCTTTATTTATAGCAAAACCTAGAACGAATAAACGAATGAGATTAAGCGGTGTAGTTGGTAATCAAAGGTCGAGATACAAATATCGTGTTTTGGTCGGTTATCAGCTCTTTTAAGGCGGTTTAGATAATCTACAGTTTATAATAGCGTTGATTTTTTGTATAGTCTAAGACGCATGACACGTTTTAGTTTCGTACAACTGACACACTTTCTGGACTCTGATGCTTTTTCCGAGTCCGACTCCTGCTTAGAAGCGGTACCAAAATTATTATTGTTTTTTTTACAGAAAGTGGGACTTCGAAAACTCCCTAAAAATTATTTATTAGATTACCTCGTTCGAATTATGGTTTGGATTGTTACATAGAAGAGGTGATAGATAGATATATTCTTCTGATTCATCATAGTATATTGCATAGTGATACAACCAATCTACTATGTGATTTTTTTGGTCTATATAAAACCGAATAATATGGAAAATACTAATCTGATTAATGGTATTTTGATTATTCTTCAATTATTTAGAGTCTTCTTCTTCATTAGGATAAAATCCTTCGTAGGAGAAGTAGATTGTACTAATCATCGTAATCACGATCCATTCGAATAACCATTGATCTTCTTTGTATAAATCTTGATCATAAGTCACGTCGAAATTGATCGTCTTCGAAGATGTGTTTGAATCTCTCATCGGCTTCCAATATTAGATCCCACAGGCTATAATAAAACGCACTAATAGCAATTAGAATTAGAATAATTAAAAGGCATGAAACAACCATTGATACACAAGAACAGGGGAAACACACACATATTACTATCACATCATTTTTTTATTGAATAAAAATTAAAAATGAGCGTGAACTCAACAATCTATTTCATCCTGG
>JAJJMC010018784.1:265264-277532 GCA_023531435.1 Papaver californicum
AGTGATGGGGTTTAGCTCTTCATATTAATCACTTGTTCAAAATAATGATTCATGGCTCAAAGTGCTTACAAATGATGAAAAAAAATGAAAATAATGAAAACAGCGAGTTTGCGACGTTTATAAGCGTTACATACTTATTGTTACACAAGGAAAAGTGTTTCACTGAAGATAAACGTTACAAAGTGAAAATAAACGTTACACAATGAAGATAAATGTTGCAAAATGAAGATAAATGTTGCAAAAACTAAATGCTTTAGCAACAGAATCTTCAAATTTTAGCCACGGAAGCTTCAACCTTTTAGAAACGATTTTTTCATCTTCTTCATCACAAGCATTTTTCTGGATTTTGATTTCATTCGCTTCTAGACTTTCCATCCCCCCCTTTTTTTTCTTCCTACACATTCCCTATTTATACTAAACTCCCAGCAACTCAAATTTCTTCTTCGAATCACCAACATATCTTTTTCATATATGAGAAATATTTTCGGGAATAATTTCCTTCGATGGTGATATCATGATTTAATCCTGTTTCCATATCCAGACTTGAGAGTAATAGCCTCTTGATAATGTCCTTTCTTAAGAGATCGAGAATAGAATGTTTACCTGATTCACAATCGAGAATATTTTCTCTCCAATCAAACCCGAGTGATCTTCCGTGAATAACAACTAATTTTATCAAGATTCTCTTGGATTTTTTTCCACGTTTTTCAAACATGTAAAACTCTTATTCATAAGGTTAGACAATATCTTGTCTTTAACTCCTTTAATATCTCCAAAAATCAATTGCTACGTTACACAGATTCGTATATGAGAAAAATATTTTTTACCCGCCAAAATTTCAATTCAAAATAAGAGAGGTGGGTGCCTTTAACAATCTTGTGGGTGTATTTATAACTTTTCGAGCCGATTTTTCCAAAAATGTTTATTTCCCAAAAATACCTACAAACACATAAAATAACATAATTAGTTACACAATCGAGCACTTTCAATAAAAAGAATTGAGACAAATACGACACAAAAATGTGTCTATCACCAAAATTTTGATGTGGAATGTAGATATGGTAAGAAAGGGTTAAACTCTCGAACTTGTGAAGATTGATTTTAGATTTAATAAAATAATTTTAAACTAGAAAATAAATAAAAGATAATGACAAAATTACAAGGGACTGAGACTCAGAATTCCACCTATTTTCACATTCCTGTGGTTCAAATATTGATTCTTAACCATTTAAGCTCTTTTATGGATTCTTTTTTTTTGTTTGCCAAAATTAGATTTTTGAAACAACGATTGTAAATCCTAAGCATGGAACATCAAAACATTTAAGATAAGCATGACCCATCAAACTAAATGACAACCAATTAAGAAAAACCATGAAACAATTAAAATAAGTGCAAAAATTCAAAAAGAATCGAATGAAGTTACCAAACAAGTGCGGAAAATAGCTTCCTCCATCGTTCCAGTGATGAGGTTTAGCTCCTCATATTAATCACTTGCTCAAAATAATGATTCATGTCTCAAAGTGTTTACAAATGATGAAAAATAGTGAAAATAATGAAAACAACGAGTTTGCAACGTTTATAAGCGTTACAGACTCATTGTTATAGATACAAAAGTGTTTCACTGAAGATAAACGTTGCAAAGTGAAGATAAACGTTACACAGTGAAGATAAATGTTGCAAAAATTAAAATTTTTAGCAACAGAATCTTCAACTTTTAGCCAGGGAAGCTTCAACCTTTTAGCAACGATTTCTTTATCTTTTTCACCACGAGCATTTTTCTGGAATTTTATTTCTTTCGCTTCTGTACTCTCCATCCCCCCACTCTATTGATTCCTATATATTCCCCTATTTATAATAAATTTCCAACAATTCAAATCTCTACTTCAAATCTCCAACAGATCTTTTTCATTGATGAAAAATATTTTCGGCAATAATTTTCTTCGAAGGTGATATCATGGTTTGATTCTTTTTCCATAACCAGACTCGAGAGTAATAGCCTCTTGATATTGTCCTTTCTTAAGAGCTCGAGAATAAAATGTTTACCTGATTCACAATCGAGAATATTTTCTCTCCAATGAAACCCGAGTGACCTGCCGTGAATAACAACTATTTTTATCAAGATTCTCTTGGATTTTTTTCCAAGTCTTTCAAACATGTAAAACTCTTATTCATACGGTTAGAGAAAATCTTGTCTTTACTCCTTTAATATCTCCAAAAATCAATTGCTACATCATGCAGCTTTGTATATGAGAGAAATATTTTTTCCCGCAAAAATTTCAATTCAAAATAGGGGAGGTGGGTGCCTTTAACAATCTTGTGGGTGCCTTTCACACTTCTTGTGTTCCTTTATAACTTTTCGAGCCGATTTTTCCAAAAAATTTTATTTTCCAAAAATACCTACAAACACATAAAATAACACAATTAGTACACAATCGAGCACTATCAATAAAAAGAATTGAGACAAATACGACACAAAAATGTGTCTATCGCCAAAATTTTGATGTTGAATGTAGATGTGGTAAGAAAGGGTTAAACTCTCGAACTTGTGATAATTATTTTTAGATTTAATAAACTAATTTTAAACTAGAAAATAAATAAAAGATAATAACAAAATTAAAAGGGATTGGGACTCAGAATTCCACCGATTTTCATATTCATGTGGTACAAATATTGATTCTTAACCATTTAAGCTCTTTTATGGACTTTTTTTTCTTCTAAAAGTAGATTTTTGAAACATTTATTTTAAATCCTAAGCATGTACCATCAAAACACTTAATAAAAACATGACCCATCAAATTAAATGACAACAGATTAAGAAAAATCATGAAACAATTAAAATAAGTGCAAAAAGTCATAAAGAATCGAATATAGTTACCAAACAAGTGTGGAAAATAGCTTCCTCCATTGTGCAAGTGATGGGGTTTAGCTCTTCATATTAATAAGTTGTTCAAAATAATGATTCATGGCTCAAAGTGATTACAAATGATGAAAAAGAGTGAAAACAATGAAAACAGCGAGTTTGCAACGTTTTTAAGCGTTACATACTTATTGTTACAGAAGGAAAAATGTTTCACTGAAGATAAACGTTACAAAGTAAAGATAAACGTTACACAATGAAGATAAATGTTGCAAAATGAAGATAAATGTTGCAAAATGAAGATAAATTTTGCAAAAACTAAAAGCTTTAGCAACAAAAATCTTCAACTTTTAGCCACAGAAGCTTCCACCTTTTAGCAACGATTTTTTCATCTTCTTCATCACGAGCATTTTTCTGTATTTTGATTTCTTTCGCTTCTGGACTCTCCATCCCCCCCCCCTTTTTTTCTTCCTACACATTCCCCTATTTATACTAAACTCCTAGCAACTCAAATCTCTTCTTCGAATCACCAACAGATCTTTTTCATTGATGAGAAATATTTTCGGGAATAATTTCCTTTGATGGTGATATCATGATTTAATCCTGTTTCCATATCCAGACTCGAGAGTAATAGCCTCTTGATATTGTCTTTTCTTAAGAGCTCGAGAATAAAATGTTTACCTGATTCACAATCGAGAATATTTTCTCTCCAATCAAACCTGAGTGATCTTCCATGAATAACAACTAATTTTATCAAAATTCTCTTGGATTTTTTTCCAAGTATTTTAAACATGTAAAACTCTTATTCATACGGTTAGAGAATATCTTGTCTTTAACTCCTTTAATATCTCCAAAAATCAATTGCTACGTTACGCAGATTCGTATATGAGAGGAATACTTTTTACCCGCCAAAATTTCAATTCAAAATAGGAGAGGTGGGTGCCTTTAACAATCTTGTGGGTGCCTTTATATCTTTTCGAGCCGATTTTTCCAAAAAAATTTATTTCCCAAAAATACATACAAACACATAAAATAACACAATTAGTACACAATCGAGCACTTTCAATAAAAAGAAAATAGACAAATACGACACAAAAATGTGTCTATCGCCAAAATTTTGATGTGGATTGTAGATGTAGTAAGAAATGGTTAAACTCTCGAACTTGTGAAGATTGATTTTAGATTTAATAAACTAATTTTAAACTAAATAAAAGATAATGACAAAATTACAAGGGACTGAGACTCAGAATTCCACCGATTTTCACATTCCTGTGGTTCAAATATTGATTCTCAACCATTTAAGCTCTTTTATGGATTCTTTTTTTTTGTTTGCCAAAATTAGATTTTTGAAACATTGATTGTAAATCCTAAGCATGGAACATCAAAGCATTTAAGATAAGCATGACCCATCAAACTAAATGACAACCAATTAAGAAAAACCATGAAACAATTAAAATAAGTGCAAAAAGTCATAAAGAATCGAATAAAGTTACCAAACAAGCGTGGAAAATAGCTTCCTCCATCGTCCCAGTGATGGGGTTTAGCTCCTCATATTAATCACTTGCTCAAAATAATGATTCATGTCTCAAAGTGTTTACAAATGATGAAAAAGAGTGAAAATAATAAAAAACAACGAGTTTGCAACGTTTATAAGCGTTACAGACTCATTGTTATAGATACAAAAGTGTTTCACTGAAGATAAACGTTTCAAAGTGAAGATAAACGTTACACAATGAAGATAAATATTGCAAATTAAAGATAAATATTGCAAAAATTAAAAGTTTTAGCAACAAAATCTTCAACTTTTAGCCACGGAAGCTTCAACCTTTTAGCAACGATTTCTTTATCTTTTTCATCACGAGCATTTTTATGGATTTTGACTTCTTTCGCTTTTGTACTCTCCATCCCCCCACCCTATTGCTTCCTACATATTCCCCTATTTATAATAAATTCCCAACACTTCAAATCTCCAACAGATCTTTTTCATTGATGAGAAATATTTTCGGCAATAATTTTCTTCAAAGGTGATATCATGATTTGATTCTTTTTCCATAACCAGAATCGAGAGTAATAGCCTCTTGATATTGTCCTTTCTTAGGAGATCTAGAATAAAATGTTTACCTGATATTGTCGTTAAAATCAAATATAGAGCCAAGATTGAGTGTGAGAGGTGTGTACCATAAAAAAGGTCAAACAAGTATTGAAATTATAGGAGGAATTGTTTCCGCCAGAAAATTATCCGGAAACCAAGTCTCCGTCATGGAAACTAAGTTTCTATACCAGACAAATACCTGGTTTTCACGAGCTAAGTCTAGGATTACCATCACTACTCCAGATGTATAGTTGTGGTAAGCCATGGCCTAGCTAACTGTCACAATCTAACAAATTTTTTATTACCATAGTGGTTGTTCATTGCTAAATTGTGGCAAATTTACTAACCAAACAAATCGTAGCGCTTCCTCTAACAATTGTGACTCCCTTCATAAATGGTTAAAATCCATGGTTTCCTAACAATGATATGGATGGCCTGAATTTTGTAGCAAGGTTCACCTCTTTTTCGAAAAAATAAAAAGAAAAATTTGAAGGTTTTTAATTCTGCAATGCTGGCAAAAATGAGTTGGCGACTGTTAAACGAACCAACAACTTTGTGGGCACAAATCATGAAACACAAGTACTTCCTGAGCGACAATATTCTGGCACAAAATTTCAAGTTTCACAACACAGATTCATGGGTATGGAAGAACATGATGGGAAATTAATTTATACCGCAAGAACACGGCTGTCGATGAGACAATATGCAAGCACGGTTCGTTCCACATGGATTTCAGAAGTGGAATTTCTAGTTTTTAATTAACTAATGTGATAATAACAAAAGAATGATTTTTAATAAATAAATTAAATAAATAAAAAGATAAAATAACTATACAAATTAATTACCAAGAAAATAAAGGTCTAGGGTTTTGGATTCCACTACTTTTGATGTTTGTACAATTAACAATTCAATTTCTTAAATCTACTCTCAAATTACTCAAAACCATATTGAATCCAATCTCATGTTTTGGAAAATATAATGTTTAAAAATAATTATGTAACTTTGTCGTTGCACAAAAATATAACCTCCTTCGCTTATAAAAGATCAACAGTTTTAAAACCATTCAGAACAATTAAAATAAAGAATTTCAGAAGAGAAATTATTATTCATTAAAAAGCACAAAAGAGAGTAATTTTGTCTACAAAATTAAATATTAATAGTGAGCATCAAAAATATCTTCCTCCGCTACCCTAGATAAGAAGATTAACGACACACTCCAAGAGTAGTACAAAGAAGAACTGACCAGTGGCGTCGCTGAATGAAAAACTATTTAATGAAATAATAATCAACGATGCCTTTCATATGCTTTAAAACTGGAACTGTCGCTGGTACTATTTACAGAACCGTGACTAAACGTATTGAATTTAAGGAAAACACCAAGGTTTACGACAGTTTAAGCGACTGTTTCAGGGAGTAGTTGTTTTCCTTTTTCTTTTTCTTTTTCTTTTTCTTTTTCTTTTCTTCCTCCTCACCTCGAGCAGCAGCAGAGATGAAACTGAAGTTTATTTTCTTTGATTTCTAGCCAAGACATCCATCCCAAACTTCTTCATTCGACTCCTATTTAGTGGATATCAGAGAGAGATAAAGAAAATAGGGTTCAATCAATTAGGTTTAGAAGAAAGTCATTACATAGTATAAATACCTAGACAGAGATAACATACACAAATAGAAAACAAGCAGAATACAGACGCGTGTTAACATTGTTAACAGTACAAGAGATAGCAAACACTAACAAATGAAAAAAAACATTTCTACTATTACTACCCTCCCTTAAGGTGAAGTGGTGAAACCACTTTCAGCTTGTTCTTCAAGAACTCAAAACGAGGAGTAGCTAACCCCTTGGTAAATATATCAACTGCTTGCTCCATGGTTGAAAGGTAAGTGACCTGTAGTGAGTTAGATTGAACAAGTTCACGCACAAAGTGAAAATGTAGAGAAAGGTGCTTCATTCGACTGTGAAAAAATGGATTAGAAGCAAGAGCTATGGACCTTTTATGGTCACATGAAATAGATGGAGAGGAAGGAAGGAAGGAAAACGTGAAGATCTTTAAGTAGATGGCAAATCCAAATAACTTATGCAGCAGTGGAGGCTAAGGATTGATACTCGTCTTACGTTGAAGACCTGGAGATTGTTGGTTGCTTCCTAGTAGACCAGCTAACAGGATTTGTACCAAAAAAAGGCAGTAGCCGCTACTAGAGCGTCTATCATCAATGCTACTAGCCCAATCATCATCTGTGTAACCTTGTAAAGCTGTGAAACCTTTAGTAAAGAAAAGTCCATGGTTCAAAGTACCTTTTATGTATCTTAAAACTCTCTTGGCAGCAGCAAGGTGACAAGAAGTAGGGGAATACAGAAACCGACAAACCTAATTTACAATAAAGCATATTTCGGGTCTGGTCCATGTTAAATACTGAAGAGAACCTGCAATTGACCTGGATTCCGTAGGGTTGGATAATGGTTCACCATCGGAAGCACTCAACTTGAAGGCGGCATGACAATGAGTATTACAAGGTTTAAGACCAACCAAATTTGTTTTTGCAAGAAATTCTAATGCATACTTAGTTTGCGATAGAAACAAACCTGATTCATTACGTTTGACCTCCAAACCCAGAAAAAAGTGTAAGTCCCCTAAGTCTTTGACTGGAAATTGAGACAAATGAGTAATAACAGAATCACAATGAGATGAGTTGGAACCAGTGATAATTATGTCATCTACTTACACCAAGATGATAGTAATCTGTGTACCCAATTTTTGAACAAATAAAGGAGAAGTCTACTAAATAAGGAGTAAAATCAAGAGCCACTAAAGAATCCATTAATTTTTCATACCAAGCCCTCGGTGTTTTCTTAAGACCATAAATAAATTTATGCAGTTTACTTACATACGTCGGATGATCCTTGTCTCCATAGCCAGGTAGTTGACACATATAAACATCCTCCTTTAGGTCTCCATATAAAAAGGCGTTGCGGATGTCTAATTGTTTGATTCTCCAATCAAAGTTGACAGAAAGCGAGAGGACTAACCTAATGGTTACAGGATTAACCACGAGACTGAAAGTGTCTTTAAAATCAAAAAATTCTACTTGATGAAAACCTTTGGCAACAAGTCTAGCCTTGTGCCGTTCTATGGTATCATCAACGTTATACTTGAAAACCCATTTACAACCCATAAGATTTTGAGAAGGTTCGTGGGGTACTATAGACAATGTACCAACTTGTTTAAGAGCAAGGTTTTCTCTGTCCATAGTCTTTTTCCATAAAAGAATCTTAACTGCCTGAGAATAACAGGTGGGAGTGAATTCAAAAATAATGCTTAAGTAAGCAGAGGGGAGAACATATTTGGTAGAGAAGAAAAATTTGGGATTGAATACTCCAGGCTGGGATCTTGTTCTCATAGGATGGCCAACAGTAGTAACAGGACTAGTAGAAGGGACAATATCAGAAGAGGATGAAGTAGGAGAATTGAGTATATGACTAGTAACAGAACTAGTAGAGGTGACAATACCATAAGTGGATGAAATAGAAGAATTGAGTATATGAGTAAGAGAAGGTGGATTAGAAGTATTAGAAATAGACATATATTAGGTGGCAGCATCAGAATCCAAAGAATTAAGAGTGGAATGATGAGGCTTTAGCTTCGAGTAAGGGAAAGAGGTTTCATGAAATACCACATGCCTAGATACAAATATTCTGTTAAACGACGGTTCTAGACACCTATAGCCTTTGTTTTGAGAGCTATAACCAAGAAAACTACACTTGGTACTTCTAGGTTGCAGTTTGTTTTCTGTGTAAGGCATAAGCCATGGGAAACAAAAACAACCAAATGACTTAAGAAACAAATAGTTGGGAGGAGTGTGAAAAAAAGTTTCAAAAGGACTAGATTGAGATAAGGATTTTGTAGGCAGTCTATTAATAACAAAATTTGCAGTAGAGAGTGCATCAAACCAGAATGCAGAGGGTAAAGATAAGTGAATTAAAAAGGTCCTCGTTACGTCTAGGAGGTGTCTATATTTGGACTCTGCCACACCATTTTGTTCAGGAGTGTGTGGGAAAGTAATTTCATGCACAATACCGCTCTCAAAGAGAATTAGTTTAAGAACATTATTAACAAATTCGCCACCACCATCTGTCCTAATTGTCTTGATGGGAGTACTTAATAAATTTTCAGCATAAGCTTTGAAGTGATAAAAGATAAAATTGAAATCAGATTTGAGAACAAGTGGATATACCCAGCAAAATTTAGAAAAATCATCAATGATGTTAATATAGTATTTGAAACCAATTTGTAGAAGTTGTGGGTGCAGGACCCCATACATCCATATGTAGAAGTTGTAAAGTTGCAACTGAATACGAACGAAACATATTAAAAGGTTGTTTATGGATTCTGCCTAATTGGCATTCATTACAAAAGATAGGTTTATTTACAGACTGAGGTAGGTGCAAAACTTTGCAAATTTTGTTGAAAAACTGAAAGGATAGATGCGCCAATCTCCTATGTTATATAGCTGATGTAGCTTCAACACATGAGAAGGAAGACTTAGATGTTGTGGCTTGGAGGCTGCATTGAAAAGGGTAGAGTCCATTCCTACTGGGCCCTTGAAAGAGAGTCTTTCCTAACTTCAAATCATTTACAATGAAGTCATATGAAGTAAAAGTCAGAGAACATAAATTATCTTTTGCAAACTTATTAACATAAATTAGATTTTGAGAAGCTAAGGGAACGTGTAGAATTTGATCAAGAATAAAATTTTGATTTGGAACAAAAATTATGGATGAGCCAGTATATAGAATTTGCATACCTTCTCTATTGGCTGTAGTAATAGAGGAAGAACCAGCATAGCCTGAAGTAGAAGTAATGTTGCTAATATCATAAGTGAGATGATTTGTAGCTCCAGAATCCAGTATAGGTGGTGCTCTTCCCTGGTAAGCAAAGTTCATCCTATTCCAGCACTCATCAACACCATGACCATATTTAAGACAAATTTGACAAGTTGGTTTATCACCAGAGGATAAACCTGGTGGGATTGGCACTGAGGTAGGAGATGAGTAAGAGCCTGAAGTAGGAGTGGTTAGAATACTAGAACCTCTACCAAATGAGCAATGACCAGAACCTCTTCCAGAAGTAAAATTCCTAGAACCTCTACCAAATTGACCATTATCTCGTCATTCTCTAGAGAAATTAGGGTTGAAACCTTTATCAAAACCTCTACCGAATCCACAACCAACATCATTAGCAAAGAAAACACGATTTGTAGATTCAATGTGAGAAGCAGTAGATCTATAATTGAGAACAATTTCTTCACTAAGCATGAGATTATGTAATTCAGTACTACTAACTAGTGGGTTTTTAATCTTAACTGAAGTTGTAAAGGATGCATAATCTGAATCTAAGCCAGATAAAGTAACTACAACAACTTCATCTTCACAAATTTGACATCCAGATGCAGATAATTGATCAACTATTTGTTTAATTTTACCAGTATATGTAGCAACAGAAGATTTACCTTTCTTGAGTGTCATCAATTTAGTTCTCAACTGGACAGCATGAGTGGAGGAGACACGAGTAAAGCGTTCTTCAATACTTCTCCATAGTTGATGAGAGGTAGTAGCTACAGTAAAATAAGAGATGACTGTATCAAAAATGTTTATCCACATGATTATAGTTAAGTCTTCATCAATCCAGTTTGTGTAAAGAGGGTTTTGACGATTGTGATTTTGATTTATTCGATTTGTAAATTAAACATGATATGGGTATGAGCCATCTAAATATTTCATGATTTTGAATTTGCGGATTACATGGAGCATTAAAGACTTTCATGTCAAATAGTTATCATCTTTCAATTTGAGGGTAACAATACTGATAAGTTGATTGATATGGGTTTTTGTAATAGAAAATGAAGTAGGATTTTCCTTTGTTAGAAGGAGGAACAAATAGAAAAAAAGTTCAGATCTGAGCAATAATAGTTAGGTAAGAGAAGATTGAACTGTTTGGTTGAAGATTAGTTATATTTAAAAAAGAAAGAATAAGAGATTCTTAGAAGAAAATTATTTAAAGGATAGAAACCAGAGAATCTAATTTTCTCTGGCTCTGATACCATAATGTATATCAGAGAGAGATAAAGAAAATAGGGTTCAATCAATTAGGTTTAGAAGAAAGTTATTACATAGTATAAATACCCAGATAGAGATAACATACACAGATAGAAAACAAGTAGAATACAGATGCGTGTTAACACTGTTAACAATAAAAGAGAAAGCAAATACTAACAAATGAAAAACAATTTTTCTAATATTAATGCTATTTATATTGTAGCCTCAATACCATCTCAAATCTCACCCCAAATCTTATCTTTAATGCTCATATATCTCGGCAGAGATAGTTTCCTTCTCTTGTATATTTTTCTTCTTTAACAAAATCTCGATATATTTTCCTTATTCTCGACCAGTTATTTCTTATTACATCATCATAGCAGGAGAATAAAATCTTCTGAATAATGTTTCCAAATCATACCTTGAGATCATATCGAATATTTTATTATATTAAAACCTTTTCGATAAATAGTATTCCGCAACCAACTCGAGATCTTGTTGAGTTTAATTATATTTCCCTTGTATTTAACTTTCTATTTTTAAGGTTAGAAAATATTATTGCCTTAACAATCGAAAGAAAAACCAAAATTTCATGCAACAGATCACGCTGGTTTGAGCTTAAATTTTCCCGCCAAAATTAAAATTCAAATTTGAGAAGGTGGGTTCCTTTAACAATTCTTTAGGGGTTCCTTTAACACTTTTTAGGGTTCCTTTAACAATATTAATACAAAAACTGAGTGATAACAATATATATATGAGATTAAATAAGACATATAAATGTCTATTAAAATACCCCCAAACTTATATTTTGCTAGTCCTCGAGAAAATCTAATCTAGAAAATAAAAATCGTAACTCTCTGTCGCAGGCATCGCGATTGCACTTAGCGTGTGCAACAAGCCTTTAAACCCCTAGGTGTCCCTAATGGACGAGTTTTGTCTCGTGAGGGTTTACAAGAGGTATACTGATGTGATTTTATATAGTGGTAAAAAGAGGTTCGATTCTCGAACTTGTGAAGGTAATGATTTTAGAAAATAATGATTTAAATTAATTATAGAAAATTCCAGGAGTAAGAAAAAGACTAAATAACCTAAATATGAAGAAAAATACTAAATAACCTAAATATGATTTTTAAATAATTTTAAACGTACCAGGAATCAGGAATCAGGTAAATCTAACAACCTATGTGATTAATCAGATAATTCTTTTTAAATTAATTAAAGCACAAAT
>JAJJMC010018784.1:277542-302275 GCA_023531435.1 Papaver californicum
CTCACTAGAAATTAAGGTGCAATTTAGACACTAAAATGTGTCTATCATATACCCACAAAATGTCAGTTCTTCATCTTTAGATGTATGAATTTGTCTATCATCGGTATCGGACGATGCAAATGATGTATGTATATGTGATTTTATTTATATACAAAATAAAATAAAGAGAAAATAAAACTAATATAAAGATCTACAAAAGAAATCCTAATTTCCTCATTACTTATTTACAAAATCAAAATCTAAAAACAGAAATTAAAATAAAATAAAATTGGGATTATACTAACCTTTTTTGGTTAGCAATTTTTCAGAATAATTGCAAAATATTACCTGAACAACAAAGCTAAGAAAGAATATCCAAGTAAAATCTAAAATAGAAAATAAAAATAAAAATAAACAAAATAAACTAATTAGCACAAAAATTGTAAATAACCAAAAATAATAATTCTCAATCCCCGGCAGCGGCTCCAAAAACTTGATGGAATTTTAATTTATACCGCAAGAGCAGGCTGTCGATGAGATAGTATGCAAGCACGGTTCGTTCCACAGGGATTTCAGAAGTGCAAATTCAAGTTTTTAATTAACTAATGTGCTAATAATAAAAGAATAATTTTTAATGAATAAATTAAATAAATAAAAATATAAAATAACTATACAAATTAATTAACCAAAAAATAAGGGTCTAAGGTTTTGGATTCCAATTTTTGTGCAATTCATAATTTAATTTCTTAAATATACTATCAAATTACTCATGTTTTGAAAAATATAATTTTTAAAATTAATTATATAACTTTCGTCGTTGCATAAAAATATAACCTCATTCGCTTATAAAAGATCAACAGTTTTAAGACTATTCAGAACAATTAATATACAACATTTCAGAAGAGAAATTATTAGTCATTAAAAAGCACAAAAAAAGAATAATTTTGTCTAAGAAAGTAAATATTAATAGTGAGCAAAAAAATATTTCTTCCTCCGCTACCCTAGTGTAGATGGTGGATTTTTGACAAGGATAAATTAGTAAATCACCTTGCAAGACTCTAGCCTGAGAAATACTGAACTATTAAAATTCTGAAAAAGAATTCTCGGGTAGACGCTTATCCCTACTCTATCTCAGGCGCATATCCCTGACCTCTCTCTATATGTCTTGCCAACATATATGATTAAATTGATGAATTTAATCAATATTCATCACTACACAAAACCATTAGAACATTCTGGCGCACACGACAAGTTTCCCAAATGTCTTTTAAATAAAATCTCTTAGGCTCCTAGATGTATTACACACTAGTATAAAGCAATTTGAGTATTATTTTCAGGTGTTATATTCCACAGTTGAATCACATAAATTACTTACGTTTATATTTATGGTCAAATTGAACAATATTAACCTATTAAAAGAATACATATTTATTTAATTAGTTAAAGTACCATAATTGTGCTTAAATTGAATAAAATATAACTCTATAGCTTCTACTAGCTAAAAATCATACCCAGTTACATTGATCCTTTCCTTAAAGAGGCAACCAATTCAAAAACGTGTAAAAGAATTCGAAAAGGGTTTTAAAGAACTTCGCAAAACTTATAAACGTGTCAAAAGCATTCCAAAATTTCCAAACCTTAATTGGAGTTTGAAAATAAAAATCGTAACATTTGTAAACGTTGCAAAAACGTGATCGAAAGCATTCCAAACCATAATTAGGGTTGAAGATGGATTAGTAACACTTAAAGTGTTACAAAAGTGTAACAGAAGTGTCTTTTAAATTAGTTAGGGTTTGAAAATTGTTTGCAACATTATAAGTGCTGCAAAAAGTGTGATAAAAATCTCACACCCTAAATTTTACACACGACTAGCTCTCTAGCTTGTCTATCTCTCTATCTATCTTATTTACGCGTCCTGCTTCTTGACATAAGACTTGCACACCTACTAAAATCCGAGAATGGACATCATGCTCCTCTCTAAAAAATTATGTGAACTTCTAGCCTTCTTGTTAAACTTCTTCAAACCCTAAATTTTAAAGAGAGGGTGACACCTTTACCTTTCTTGCTTCCGATGTGTACGCTAGTCAAGCAACTAAGCCTACCCGACTATTTTCAAGACAAGACTTCAAAATAGAGCCGAGTTTACACGACTTGTGTTTCTTGTGAAATTTTGATAAAATTACTCTTTTACCCTCAATGTGAGAGGCTGAGTACAAAGAGTAAAACATGAGTGTCCTGCTTCATATAAAAAATATGAGACTCTCACAAGGACCAAAGATAGTCCCCTCTTCTTCTACTTCACGTGAGGACAAGTTTGATGTCTCACCTTTTATATTGACATGGAGACAAGCTTTACGTCCCTCTTCTTATTTCACGTGAAAGAAAAAATTTGAATCTCTCTTCTTATATTCCCGTAAAGACCAAAATTTGGTCTCCTCCTCTACTTCACATGAATGCCATTAGGTGTTCCTCCATCTTATTCTCACGTGGATGGGCTAGGATTTGACAAATCCTCATCTTCCCTCACGAGAATAAATTAGGGTTAAACAAAGCCTAAACTATACTAAACCTCTCTCAAATATATCTTTCGTGTAAGGCTTCACTACAATTTTTCATGCTCAGCTGCATACTCTTATCAATGCAAATTTGACTAAGATGGACACACTGTTTCATATTCACAAATAAATACTCACTTATTTTATTTTATCCTGCTAGACTCCTCATCTAGTCAAGCAAGAAGTATTTATTTTAATTTAGTCTGCTAGACTCATAAGCTAGTCAAGCAAGATATATCACATTTTATTCTTCTAGACTCATTAGCTAGTCAAGCAGGACAAGTCTTCAGTCAAGAGACCAAGTGAGCAGGTATCAATCGACTTAGCATTAGTATTGTTTAATACTACAATATTACACGAGACATCAAATTTCACAAACGTGGGGATATTAATTAGGGTTTTGGTCTGGCGGTCTACTACATGTGGTGTAGGAGTATGCCCACTAAATAGAAGTTATGGAAAGGTCGATAGCAGTTGAGTAGAGGAACGTAAGGTTGAGTAACTGACTATTCAACCTTAATCGAAGTGGAGAGCAGTTTTCAACACCTTCTCCACCTTCTCCACTTCACCACTACTCAACCATCGACAGTTTCTTCCAGAAAATAAGTCGAGTGGTTACAATAGCTATGATGTAAATAAATATTCAATAAATTGAACAAGGGAGAGAATTTTTACGACACAACAATTAAACAAGTTCTGAACACAAGTTTTTCAAGAACAAAACAATTTCTGGATTTCTAGTCGAATACTAAAGAACTCGGATATCCAATTGTTCATAGCTATTCACTTTGACCTCATTTTTTTATCGCTTCCCTCCCTAAGACCAACCCTTCTTCTTCTCATTTTCTGACTGAAGCAAGACTTGAACGGCCATTGTTTGGCTTAGGCCAGGATTGTACAGATTGATCTCTTGAATCTAAAGTGCTTTAACAACACAAATGTGTTAAGGATTGACGAATTGTCACCTGCTCACCCACTTTTCCTAAAATAGCCTTTAATTCGTTTTTCCCCACAAATATTTTGGCAACCACAGTGGGAGATTAATCTCTCAGTTGCAATTCTCCATTCTTCAATCTCTTAAGTTTTATTAATTTCAAAGATGGTTGGTCTTAGGTCAAGATCAGAGATCACTCCTAACATGAATTCTTCTAGTACCAGTAATGGTACTCCAGGTAACACTCCTCAGGATACCAACGTGGCAATGTCACTCCCCCTTCTCCTGAGAAGTACACTGAAGAAGCAAGGGATGATCATATTCCTCCTGCTATTGTCGATTTGATGCAAACTCAGTAAACCCTTGCGAGGACTCAAACATAGATAGATGCAAAACAAAAGGAGGTCCTCACCTTTCTCAAGACCCTTAAAGAGAAATTACACCAGCAAAGCAGACTCAAAATACTTCTGAAGAAACTGCTGATGCCAACACATCAAGGGGTCACGTTCAAGAAAAATATAAAATTCGTATTCTCCCAAATCCAGCACTAGAGATAAGCCATCAGCTTAACTTTTTTACTCATGAAGATTTAGAACGACTTCTCCAAAGTTGCAGCAAAGAGAGTTCCTCTGCAATTCATCAACACCAACCTCTATATCCATCTGACATGCAGAGGATCCCTCTTCCTAGGGGATATACATCTCCTCCATTCTCACTCTATGATGGAATAGGAAATGCTCGTGAACATATTTCACGATTTCTGGAAGCATTAAGAGAACATGAGTACAACCATGTATTACGTCTGAGAGAATTTTCTAAGTCTCTCGCCGAAAGAGCTTACAGATGGTAAAAAAATGTTGTTCATAATATTTCTAACTGGTGTGAAATGGTTAATGCATTTTACAGGAAATACTTCTTTGTGTCTGAACAAGTCACATTGTCGGATTTGGGAAGAATGTTTCAGCGAAGTAAAGAACATCCCAATGATTATGTCAAACGATTCAGAGTTCAGGACCTTGACTTCCATGACCCAAACGTGACTGAACTCCAACTGGTAGAACTCTGCATAAATGGAATGATACTAGTATATATTTCTTTACTAGAGAACTTGCGCTGTAAAACATTCTCTGAACTAAATGAAGCTTCCAAGAGATCTGTTAATACCGCACCTGCTTTGCTAGAGAGGACAAGGCCTCTTGTCAAGAATGAAGAAGTGTAGAAGCCTAAGAGAGGCCGGCTAATGTAGTTTAAAAGTGGTAAATAAAGATTTGTTACTCAGACTTGTGAAGATTGATTTTAAATTTAATTTCTAAAACTAAAAGTATGAAAACTCAAATATTTTTTTATAAAGTTGGGAGAAAACTGAGACTAGGATTCCACTATTTTCGAATTTCAAAGTGATAATAATTTTAATCATGCAATTCTAATATTTTAATTTGATTCTAAATCATTGCAAAAATAGATTTTCAAAACAACAACTGTATAACAAAAGCATGGAGCATCTAGGGCCTAAGCCGAGGCATGCACCATCTAACGGAATCACAATTGCTTAACAAAAATCTTTTAAATCAATTTTTAACCAAGGCAATTAATCATAAATAAATTGCATAAATTAATTAAATACTTACCACATAATTGTTGGAAAATTAGCTTCCTCTATAGCCTCAAAGATGAAGTTTAGCTCCTCATTGTAATGGCAAAATCCTAGAAAATCATTTTTATAACTCAAAAATTGCTTACAGTAAGAATAGAAATGCTCACATACTGTCTGATACGGTTATATGTGTTGCTGTGAACACTTCAGCCCGTAACAGAAAACAGTTCAAAAGAATACGCACAGAAAACAGAATTTTGTTGCGGTAAGCGACTGTGGCTGAAGGTATTTTGTTCTTCCTTCTTCGTATCACCAGCAGAAAAAATTTCGTCTGTGGACTTTTTCCTTTGGCTGTGTTCTTGATTCTTGCTTCCCCAAATCTTTTTTTCTCCTTCCTCTGGACACCTCTAAGCTTCCTATATATACTAATCACCACCAAAAACAACCCGAAAATCCCCTCCAAAACTTCTTCTAATTCTCGCCATCCCTTCTCGTGAAAAATAATTTTCTTTCCTGATTTGTTTTTCTTGCTCCGTTTAGTGATTCTATGATTAGAAGAATATTTAGATCTTTCTTCTTTTCTTCTTACTACCCAGATAACTTGATTTCCTAAAACAACTTTGAGAGGATTTCCAAAATTAAAGCTTGTTTCCATATTCAAGCTATTTCCTGTTTACGTGAGAATTGTTCCCGCCAATTTTTTCATTTGAAATTTGGGGTGTGGTTGCCTTTAACCAAATTGTGGGTGCCTTAATCCAAGTTGAGGGTGCCTTTAACATTTCTCCAAAAATACCTAAAAAGCAATAAAAAACCATAATAAGTACAAAATCGAATACTAACAATATATAAAATTGAGATCAAGTCGGACACAAAAATGTGTCTATCAAATACCCCCAAACTTATTATTTGCTAGTCCTCGAGCAAATCTAATCTAGAAAATAAAATCCTAACTCACTTTCGCAGGAATTGCGACTAAATTTAGCACATGTAATAAGCCGTTAAACCCCTAGGTGTCCCTAGTGGACGAGTTTTGTCTCGTGAGGGTTTACAAGAGGTATAACCACAAAACCTTTACTCCAGATTTTAGCGACTCGTGAGCGATTTAAGGATAAACACTAAACAAGCTATTTAGTTGCTTACTCAATTCTTCGGCTATGGGAATCATTACCCTATATGAGTCCAATTGCTATACACGAGTGTTTACTCAAGCATACTAAAATTCATATATAAGACAACAGAGTTCTACTCAGATAATCATTCAACCGCAAGTCTCAGAGTCTATCCCAGTTCAATCACATGAAAAGATTGAGAAGATGAACATGGAAACTATGAAGGTTGCAAACATCCACTCAGCAACAGTAGCACTAGTCACAGTACACATTTCATGCATAGAGGGTAGTACTCCACTCACACGAAAAACAAGGACAATGGGATCTTCATACTTCCTTGTAGTAGCAATGTGACCATACTTATGCCAGATTTGAATATAGAACTTAACATATTCTTCTAGAACGCTGAAGCCACCAGCAAGTACATGTTTTGGAAGTGGCTTACTAAGTGAAGGATGAAAAGGAAGACTTGCACCAAGGATACTTAGGCATCACCATATTTTCTTCAGTCTCTAAGGTATCTTTAATTTTGATCTTATACATCAACAACCATGCAAAAAAAGACTTCTTCAAAGTTTTTTGAGGAATATGTAATGGTTTTATCAACCTGGTCTACAATCAATACTTCTTCAACGCTACTGTGATCCTCTGTACTTTCGCCCTGTAAAACACCAATCGATGGAAAAATGTAAAATTTTATCTCCAACAGTAATCTTCATATTATAAGTGGATTGAATCTGTAAATATACTTAATGAAGTATCTAAAACTCAAGTCAATAGCCCAGAGGCTCAAAGGAAATTTGGCATTATCTTGTACTAAGTTGTAAACTGGGAGCAATTGGTAAGGAATCTAGGTATGAATTATATACCAATCTCTTTGTATGGATGTCCTCTACAACATATCAAAAAAAAATAAGTGGGAAAATGAGCTAGGATATATGATCAAAACTCTCAACTATCTCCCATCTAATAATTTTCTGAATTCCTTCTGACTTTTTACTGTTTCGTCTTTTTGGGACCCTAAATGGTCTCAAAACTCAAAATCTCCCGCAAATAGCTGGTTTTCTGGGCATGGAAAAATTGGGTAGACCATTAAAAAAGGAATTTGTATGAGAATTCTACAGTGTTTTTAGTAAAGACATTATTTCTGATTTTTTCTAACAAACAAATTTTATGAAATTGCTTATGTTTTCATATGATTTTTCATTCATTACTTCATTCAAGAATTACTTCCAAGGAGTTATAAGGTTAATTCAAGCTCAAGAATTACTTCTTCCATACTCTAATCCATTCAGAACATCAAAATTTGATTTAACTAATTCAATGAAAATCTCTGCGAAGCATACCAAACATCTACTTATTTAAACAAAATCAAAACCTAATGAATCTCTCTAAAAAAACAATTATACTAAGACTAATCAGAGGATTAAGAGTCCAAATCGGAGTCGTGCTCATCATCAGCTTCCTCATCAGACCTTTGTACTTCTTCAGAGCTTCCTTCCAGGTCTTCTACTTCAGAATTTTCTTCCAGACCTCCATCAGGATCTTCCTCTGAGTTCCCTTCAGAAGCCTCATCATCCATAGGGTCAATTGAACCCATATTCATATCAAGATATGCGTCTTCATCACATTCGGCTTCGAAATCTTCCTGAGCCAATTGCTCAGACTTTATATCTGGGGAGAAAGGTTCAAGATCGTATCCTACGGGCTCCCAGTCGGAGACATAGTCCTCTGCATCAGAATCAGAGGCCACACCATCAATTTGAGCACCTCGCTCTCTTCGTTCAAATTGATCAATTTCTTTCGTTCATCCGAGCACTTTGATGATGTCGGTAATCTCGGAGATCTGCATCTTCAGTCTTTTTCCTTTTCAATTTAACTCGGTGCCTGGATTGTTCTTCATTATTAATTGCGAGCATAAATTCAATATCCCTCTTACACGCCATCTTCAAGTCATCAAGAGACTTACTTTGCGCAAGCTTCGTAACTTCGTTTAAAACACTGTCAGGTTCAGGATGAACTTTATTAGAAGCAGCTCTCTTCATTCTTTTCCTTTCTCGTTTTTCTCCCTTACTTGAAGAGTCAGAATCATGGTTATGATCGGAAGCCGTCATTACTTGAATAGTCAGAATCAAGAAGATAATGATTATAATATTAACAAAAGAAAGAACACGATTTACTATGAGTTAAACTTACTTTATTCAGATTACAAGTAAGAGCTGCTGCTACAGTTGAAGATTAATCTACTTCTGAAGAGTAATAATGAAACTAGGGTTTGTAAAAGGAAGCAATAATATTCTCAGCTATCAAGATACACACTCATATAAATATGTGTATTATATTTGAGACAAAATAGGAAACCCTAGTTTTATCCTTATTAAGTAGCATTCGTTTCGCAAAATAAATGAAGGTCTACCATGACAAGGAAATAGAGGGTGACAGCTGAACTAGAATCAAGTAGCTTTGTCAATAAAGCTGGGGAAAACGTGAGTATTAACTTACGTAAAAAAAAAAAGTTCACGCGAAACTTTTATTCACGAAAGGTATGAAGGGGTTTCGGTCGATCCCTAGCTCGCTCGTGAACAAGAGTTGGTCATAAAAATTGGTCCTCTTTCACAAATACAAGAAGATTAATGAGTTCACATAAGAAAACTAGGGTTAACAGATACTTTTGATTCAATTCAAACATATGAGAAGTTCCTATGAAGAAGCATATGCAAAAAAATTCAAGTTAGGAGCTATGCACTCATATGAAGAAGACAAGTTAAGGCTTACCTTGTTTTTAACTACCGGTTGAAGCTATGGTACTCGAGCAACAAACTAATATGAAAAGGGGAAGGAACGATAGAAGAGAAGAACAAAGCTTCTCTTTATATAACAAGTTGTTATTTGAAATTTTAGAAAGAGTGGACTTCCCTTTTAGCCCGTACAACGAGACAAGAATCCAACCTTGCCCGTCTTTCCATCACACCATCGATACCAACCTAACTATCCTCTGACTGTTCGCTACACCTATCTATCCTAGTCTCATCCGACTACCCAATTACCTTTACTTTCTCCGCTTCTCTTTCATTCAAGACGCACTCGTCTACTGGTCCTATTAAACTTATACGACCAGCTTTGTTCCTTATGTATCTAGCTTCGTCTTGAAGCCACCAATCCAATTTGGTTTAAACTCGTGTATACCACTCACGTCCAGGATGAACGTGTCCAATTCAACTCAAGTCGTACTCATATGACTATTGAAAACTTGTCCACCTCTTCCTCAAAGAGTTGAGTTCATCTAGCATCCATCAAGTCATAACTTTCCGTTTTCTTATCAAATTGTACAAACACCCTCTTAACACGCTAGATCGAGAAAGTCCCATCCCAGTTCGATTGTTCACCAATTCGAATCCTATGAATTTTCTTGCCTTCACTCAAGTCGATCAAGCTTGCTTCAACTGAAGGCTCTTTTGTCCAGTTACAATACAGGATGCACGCATCCTTCTATTCAACATATTCAAAGCATGTACATTCACCTCAAATATGGATGCACGCCTTTCCCCAACATCGAAAAAATACTCACAAGCCTAGTAGCAGACTGTGTGTGTACAACCAACGTCAAAAACATTGTTTTGCTAACGGAGCAATACTGATGCAGTCAAAAAGTTTTTTTGTGCCATCTTATTTAAAAAAATAAAATAAATCAAAGCAACCGCTATTCCTCTGGTAATATCTAACCATTGAGCTATCAAGTTATTTTTATTTATTTTTATCTGCCAGACCACCATCTAGTGCTTAACACGCAACATTACTCGTTCTGTGCTAAGAAGGGGACTTAATGTAGATGGTGGATTTTTGACAAAGATAAATTAGTAAATCACCTCTCAAGACTCTGGTCTTAGAAATACTGAACTATTAAAATTCTGAAAAAGAATTCTCGGGTAGACGCTTATCCCTACTCTATCTCAGACGCATATCCCTGAACTCTCTCTATATGTTTGGCCAACATATATGATTAAATTGATGAATTTAATTAATATTTATCACTACACAAAACCATTAGAACATTCTGGCGAACACGAAAAGTTTCTCAAATGTTCTATGATTTTTAAATAAAATCTCTTAGGCTCCTAGATGTATTACACACTAGTATAAAGCAATTTGAGTATTATTTTCGGGTGTTACATTCCACAGTTGAATCCCCAAAATTACTTACGTTAATATTTATGTTCAAATTGAACAATATTAACCTATTAAAAGAATACATATTTATTTAAATGATTAAAGTACCATAGATGTGCTTAAATTGAATAAAATATGACTCTATAGATTCTACTAGCTAAAAATCATACCCAATTGCTTTGATCCTTTGCTTAAAGAGACAACCAATACAAAAACGAGTAAAAGAATTCGAAAAGGGTTTTAAAGCGCTTCGCAACACTTACAAACGTGTTAAAAGCGTTTCAAAATTCCAAAACCCTAATTGGGATATAAAAATAAAAATTGTAACATTTGTAAACGTTGCAAAAACGTCACCAAAAGTATTCCAAACCATAAATAGGGTTTGAAGATGGATTAATAATACTTATGGCGTTGCAAAAGTGTAACAAAAGTATCTTTTAATTAATGAGGGTTTGAAAATAGTTTGCTCTCCAGCTTGTCTGGCTCTCTAGCTCTCTTATTCACCCGTCCTCCCTTCTTGGCATAATACTTGCATGCCTACAAAAAGCATGGACATCATGCTCCTCTATAAAAAATTATGTGAATTTCTAGCCTTCTTGCTAAACTTCTTCAAACCCTAATTTGTAAAGAGAGGGAGACACCTTTACTTCTCTTGCTTCCAATGTGTATGCTAGTCAAGCAACTAAGCCTACACGACTATTTTCAAGACAAGACTTAAAAATAGAACCGAGTTTACACGACTTGTGTTTCTTGTGATATTTTGATGAAATTACTCTTTTACCCTCAACGTGTGAGGGTGAGTACAAAGAGTAAAACATGAGTTTCCTGCTTCATATAAAAAATATGAGCCTAATTCCCTCTTCTTCTATTTCAGTGAGGACAAGTTTGATGTCTCACCTTTTATATTGACGTGAAGACAAGCTTGACGTCCCTCTTCCTATTTCACGTGAAAGACAAAGTTTGCATCCCTTTTCTTATATTCACGTAGAGACCAAAATTTTGTCTCCTCCTTTACTTCAGATGAATGCCATTGGGTGTTCCTCCCTATTATTCTCACGTGGATGAGCTAGGATTTGACAAATCTTCATCTTCCCTCATCAGAATAAATTAGGGTTACACAAAGCCTAAACTATACTAAACCTCTCTCACATATATCTTTCGTGTAAGGCTTCACTATAATTTTTCATGCACAACTGCATACTCTTATCAATGAAAATTTGACTAAGATGTACACACTATTTCATATTCACAAATAAATACTCATTTATTTTATTTTAGCCTGTTAGACTCCTCAGCTAGTCAAGCAGACATATTTATTTTATTTTAGTCTGCTAGACTCATTAGCTAGTCGAACAAAATATATTTATTTTATTCTAGCATGCTAGACTCCTCAGCTAGTCAAGCAGGACACCTTTATTTTATTTTAGTGTGCTAGACTCATAAACTAGTCAAGCAAGACATATCATATTTTATTTTGCTAGACTCATTAGCTAGTCAAGCAGGACAAGTCTTCAGTCAAGAGACCCAGTGAGCAGGTCTCAATCGACTTAGCATTAGTATTGTTTAATACTATAATACTCCCTCCGTTTCAGGAAAAGAGTTACTTTCTCTTTAAATTTTTGTTCCAACAAAAGAGTTACTTTCATTTTCAATATAACAAACTTTCAAACTACCCTTATTATTTTAAGAAATGTTATTATTCTCATTATAAAGATACATGTAGTATTAAACTTTTTGTTAGGGTAAATCTGGAAATAAGTTACAAAAGTTATTCTCTCTCATCTTGCCTTAACAATTGTGCAAATAGGAAAAGTAACTCTTTTCCTGGAACGGAGGGAGTATTACACAAGAAATCAAATGTCACAAATGGGGGGATATTAATTAGGATTTTGGTATGGCGGTCTACGACATGTGGTGCAGCAGTACCTCCACTAAAATGAAGTTCTGGAAAGGTCGGTAGCAGTTGAGTAGAGGAATGGGAGGTTGAGTAACTGACTATTCAACCTTAATCGAAGCGGAGAACATTTGTCAACACCTTCTCCACCTTCTCCACTTCACCATTACTCAACCATCGACAGTTTCTTCCAGAAAATAATTCGCGTGGTTACAATAGCTATGATCTAAATAAATGTTCAATAAACTGAACAAGGGAGAGAATTTTTATGACACAACAATTGAACAAGTTCTGAACACAAGTTTTTCAAGAACAAAGCAATTCTGGATTTCTATTTGAACACTAAAGAACTCGGATATCCAATTCACTCTGACCTCATTCTTCCTTCTCATTTTTTGATTGAAACAAGACTGGAACGACCATTGCTTGGTTTAGGCCAGGATTGTACTGATTGATCTCTCGAATCTAAAGTGGTTTAACAACACAAATTTTTTTAAGGATTGACGAATTGTCACCTGTTCACCACTTTTCCTAAAATAGCCTTCAATTCGTTTTTCCCCATAAACACCTAGATAAGAAGATTGGCTACTCATAAAGATAAAATAAAATAAAATTGATTAAACAAATTAAATTTATTGAATAAGAAAATCTCACAATTTTTCTTTATTGTTTGTCGATTTAATGACGCACTCTAAGAGTAGTACAAAGAAGAACTGACCAGTGACGTCGCTGAATGAAGAACTATTGAATGAAATTATGAATCAACGACGCCTTTCATATGCTTTAAAACTGGACATGTCGCTGTTACTATTCACAGAACCGTGACTAAACGTATTGAATTTAAAGGAAAACACCAGGGGTTAAACGACAATTTCAGCGACCGTTTTAGGGAGTAGTTGTTCTTTTTTTTTCTTCTTCTTCTTCCTCACCTCGAGCAGCGGCAGAGATGAAACCGAAGTTTATTTTCTTTGATTTCTGGCCAAGCCATCCTTCCCAAAGTTCTTCATTCGACTCCTATTTATATTGTAGCCTCAATACCATCACAAATCTCGCCCCAAATCTTCTCTTTAATGCTCATATATCTCGGCATAGATAATTTTCTTCTCTCGGACATTTTTCTTCTTTAAAAAAATCTTGATATATTTTCTTGATTCTCGACCAGTTATTTCTTATTACATCATCATATATCGAGAATAAAATCTTCTCAATAATGTTTCCAAATCATACCTTGAGATTATATCGGATTTCATTTATATTAAAACCTTCCCGAGAAATATTATTCCGCAACTAACTCGAGATCTTGTTGAGTTTAATGTGTTTCCCTTGTGTTGAACTTTCTATTTATCAGGTTAGAAAATATTCCTGCCTTAACAATCGAAAGAAAAACCAAAATTTCATATAACAGATCACGCTGCTTTTAGGTTAAATCTTCCCGCCAAAATTCAAATTTGAATTTGAGAAGGTGGGTGACTTTATAAAAGAGCTGGGTTCCTTTATCAATTCTTGAGGGGTTCCTTTAACACTTTCTAGGGTTCCTTTAACACTTTTTAAGCCCAATATTTCCATGATTATTTATTCTTCCAAAAATACCTACAAACACAATAAACTAACAATATTAATACATAAACTGAGTGACAACAATATAAATATGAGACTAAATAAGACACATAAATGTGTCTATTAGAACATCATTTGATGGACTGCAGCAGTTCTAATTGGGTGTGGGATACATACAAACTAAAGCTTCACTTTGAAGATGCAATAATGAACAATATCCATGATATTTAGATTGATGGGAGAAGGTCAGATTAGTTAAGATGGAAATTAGAAGATAATGGGAAATTCACCACCAAATCTCTCTACAAAAAGCTCATAAGAAGAAATCATCCACTGGATAGAAACCAAGCTCAGCTATGGAAGAGAATATGGAGTCTTAATATACACTAAGACTTAATACCTTCCTATGGAAATGTAAACATTCAATCCTTCATCTGAATGAGAAAGTTGCAAGGATCTTGCCATATGTTACCAAAATTTGCCCAATTTGTGGGAAGCAAGAAGAATATCTAAATCATATCTTTATGCCATGTGATTTTGCTATATCAGTTTTAAAATGTATAGGCCCGAACATTCCAATGGTTAGAAATAACAAATCCAATTTCCATGACAGGCTTGTAGACTGGTTTCATAGGAAAGATATAGAGAACCAGTAGTTCAATGATTGGCCTGAGGGAAACCTTTCTATGTGGTGTTTGGAAAGCTAGATGTGATTGGGTTTTCAAGAACAAGAAAATTTCAATCTCTAGAACTGCACAGGAGATCACCACCATGATCAACTCAAATAGAAACATGTTAGATAGCGGAGAAAGGGGAGGAAAGATTATAATTATTAGTTCTCAAAAGGCGGTTAAGATAGAGTGCTTTGCAGTTAAGATAAATATTGCTATCTCAACTTTGGAATGTAAAACTTCAACAGTGGTAACTCTTATTGCTTGTGATCAAGCAGGAGGTTACCTCAGATCAAGCTACCAGGAAGTAGCTACAAAAGACAGAAGCATAGAGCAACAGGAAGGTTCCGCCATAATCTATTGGTCCCTACATAAAAATTTTCCAAAGGCTTATTATGAAGGTGACAACGAGAAAGTTACGGAATCACTCAAAGCTCAAATTTTGGTTCTCAAGGACGTAAGAAATAAACTACATATAGATAACTCTCTTAGCCTTAAATTATGCATGTTAAGCGTAAATACTCTAACTCTCATTCCCACCTGAAAACTTTATAACTTGTAAGCTATCAGATTATTGTAGTAGATAGATAATGTTCAAGAAATGGGACTACAACTCTATCACTGGCCTTTTGTTGAATTTTGTCAGGCAGGATAGAACTGCGAGTACTAGTTACGTTACTACAGGGTAATTCCCTGTGAAGTAGCTGTAACAGTGGTAAATAAAGTATTGTTCACTCGGACTTGTGAAAATTTGATTTTAGACCTAATTCTAATTTTAATCTAACAAATATACAAAAGATGATAATAATATTACGAGAAACTGGGACTCAGGGTTCCACCATTTTTATATTCACGTGGTTCAAATATTAATTCTAGACAATTACACCTCAAATAATAGAAATGTTGACTCTGATTCTTTTCCAAAATTAGATTCCTAAAACATTAGATGTAAATCATAAGCATGGTGCATTAAAAGTACTTTAGACTAAGCATACATCATCAAACAAAATTACACCTAATTAGTAAAAATCATAATTCAGTTTAAATTAATGCAAAAGTCATAAAAGAATTAAATATAGTTACCAAACGATTGTGAAAAATAGCTTCCTCCATTATCCTAGTGATAGGGGTTAGCTCATCATGCTCAAAACACTCTCAAAATATTGATTCATGGCTCAAAAAGTGTTTACAAAGGTGAAAAAAAGAGAAAATAATAAAAGCAGCGAGTTTACAACAGTGTATTGGCGTTACACTCGTTGTTACAAAGTAAGTGTTGCAAACTGAAGATAAATGTTGCAAAGATTGAAACCTTTATCAACAGAACCTTTTTGCCACAGAACACAGCTATAGCCACGATTTCTTCATCTTCTTCCTCATGAGCAGATTTCTTCTGATTTTTTTGTTTTTTTATTTCTGGCCTGTGCCATCCCCCCCACTCTTTTTCTCTCGACTTCCTATTTATAGTAGCAACACAAAAGCTTAAAATCCCTTGAGTATCATCTCATTCAATGTTTTTATTCTCGATCATTATTTTTTTCTCGATTTAAGTTTCTCGAATCTGTTTTTAGAAACAATATTGATATTGTTTCTGTTTTAGCCTCAATATCTAGTTCGAACAATTTGAATTTCCTTTTGCAAGAAATTCTCACTACCTAGATGAGATATTAGCTCGAATAGTAATTATCTTGAGTCCGAGTTATGTTGTAGCGAGAAAAGAGATCTGTTGATATCTCGTGACTTCAAATCATGTGAACACCCTTCCATTAGATAGGAAAGAATATCTCCTTGTCTTAACTATCCAAATATTCCCACAAATATCTCTTAAATTACATCACCCATCTTCACAGCCGAGTAGAAAATAACTCCCACCAAAACTCATTTGAATTTGAAATAGAGAAGTGGGTGCCTTTAACAAATTCTGGGGTGCGTTTATCAACTAGGGGTGCTTTAGTAATTTTTCCGGGTGTCTTTGCCACTTTTTCAAGCCAAATTTTCCACAAATGTTTATTTCCCAAAAATACCTACAAACACATAAAATAATACAATTAGTACACAATCGAGTACTATTAATATAAAGAATTGAGACAAATCAGATAAAAAAATGTGTCTATCAAATACCCCAAAACTTATTATTTGCAAGTCCTCGAGCAAATCTAATCTAGAAAAACAAAAATCCTAATTCATCGTCGTAGGCATCATGATTGCACTTAGCGTGTGCAACAAGCCTTAAAACCCCTAAGTGGCCCTAGTGGACGAGTTTTGTCTCGTGAGGGTTTACAAGAGGTGTACCCACAAAACCTTTTACTTCAAAGCCTAGCTATTTGTGAATGATTGAGGGTAGACACTAAACATGATATTTAGTTGGCTACAAAATTCTTTGGCTCTTGGAGGAATTATCCTATTTTGAATCCAATTGTTGTACACGAGTTTTTACTCAAGCGTACTAAAATTCATACATAAGAAAACAAAGCACTACTCAGAAATTCGTACCATGGACCACGATACTCGAAATCTAACAAACCACAATCACATGAATAGATTAAGAAGATGGATATGGAGATAGAAGTGTGCGCATGTTGACTAAGGTGTTTCCCATAATATTTGTATGAACATCATGCCAAGATGAATTCTAATGGATTTAGAAATGCATCCACTGGTCTAAATTCCAATTCTAGTATCAGCTCAGCTAGTGTATACAAGGGCCCCAGCGGTCGATTTATTGAATATATACAATTATAAATATTTTTATTTTTATTTATTTTATTTTTTTTACTATTTTTTTTTCCGACAACATGATTAGATTGTTTGAATCTAAGCGCATGCTCCTTGTCAGCAGATTACCTGATAGTTCCTATGGATCTTTCGTTTCATGCTTGATTAGGCGACAGAGACAGGGAGAACACACACATATTGCTATCTTAGTTTTTATTTTTATTTTTTTATAATTATTGGTCAAGTTCAATTAAAATAATGGGTCTTGATCTCAATCACTATACTTAATCCTAGCGGCGAAAACAAGGCGATACTAGTGCCCCACCAAATCACTTAGAGAAACATAAAAGTTGCAAAAATAAAAGAAGAACGTGATATGGTGACGACTATCAATTTATTTCTTACACCTTAGATTTGTCCTTTTATGATTAGACCATTTAGCTAGGTCCCTCAACTCTTACATCCAAGAAGTTTGTTTCCATCTACTTAGAATGGTTAGTGTCATCCTGAATTGTTCACAAGTCTCTAAATGTTAGAGCTTTTGGTACAACTAAAGTTTTTAAAATTTTCTCCCTCACCCCCAAACTTAAATTGAACATAATCCTCGATGTTCTAAAGATAATGAATGAGAGCATGATCAATGAGAAATAATGAAAAAAGTAAAAGAGATAGGGAAGGATATTACTAGCACCGTGTATAAGGCTGCACATCGGGTGGGTCGGGTCGGGTTTGTCCCCACCCGTACCCGACCCGCCAGTTGGCGGGTGATTTGATTTTTCACCCGCACCTAACCCTCTGTATGACGGGTCGGGTCGGGTCGGGTCGGACCCGACTTTTCGGAGGGTCGGGTGCGGGTGACCGTGTGTTACCCACCCAGACTCCATAAATTTACTCCTTCCCTGCATCTGCTTAAGTTCTGTTCCTGACTTCTTGTTAACACTTAACAATTAACACTCTCCAACAATAATACAGGTTGTATTATACAGCCCATTCAATCAATCTTCCCTGCATCTTATTGAGCTTATTGAGCTTCAATTAATCTCACCTTGTGTCCAAAGAATTGGGTATTCAGAACATTGTGTCAAGCTAAATTACATTCCCTTTAGTCCATTAAAACATTGGTGAGACCTTAAAGATTGTTATCTAATCAATATTGAATAATATCATCAAGTGCCTAAGTAAGACCAAATAGTTTATCTAGTCTAGTACTCTCAAGTTCAACTTTAGTGAGAAAATTCATATCATAGAGGTTTCATAGACTACTATATGCATGGACTTAAGACAAACAAAATAATAATAGCAAAAACAGAACTGAAACACATACAGAACTGATACACATACAACACACTAGGGTATCCAAGACAGAACTGATACATTTCCTGTCTCTTATGCAAAGCAGCAACAAACCTTATACCAACTGATACACTAGGCCAGGTGTGAACCCATATTATATGCAGAGAAATAGGTGTGAACCTTGATATAATTCCAAGTTTCCAACCACTATTTGGATATGCAAACAGAACTGATAACATACATTTCACACTAGGGTATCCAAGACAGAACAGAACTGATGCAAACAGAACTGATCCAAGACAGAACTATGCAAATAGAACTGATGCACACTAACCACTTTCAAAATTTCCTATCTCTTATGCAAAACAGCAACAAATCATTTCATGTCTCTTATGCAAAGCAGCAACAAATCATTTCCTGTCTCTTATGCAAAGCAGCAATAAATCTTAGACCAATTGAAAAATTTGAAGCAGTGGGTATATTCAATGACTGTTAAGAAGAATCAACAAATGAATAAAATTATAAGACAGAGAGGGATGGAAATGGATACCTGAAGGAGATTATGAGTATCAAATAAGACCAGTTGGAATTGGGGATTGGGGATGGAAATAACCAGCTCCTGAAACTCAAACTATCAAACAAAAACAACCCAAAATTCTTCTCATCAATTGTAATCTAAAACCCTAAACAATTTCAAAGATGAAGAAATAGATTTTTACCTTTATCATTCAAAATCCCTAACTGAGAAATGCTTGAAACTAGAACTGTTGGAGACAAGTTCAGAGAATCAGAAGCTTGTCAGGGATTAAGAATAGGCTAAGAGAAGTAGAGAACAACGAAGAAGATGAAGTGAAGAACAATTACCTGACCTGATCTATCCTGAGTCTCTTCTCTCCTCTTTCTCGCCTGTGTAAAAACGAAGAAGAAGAAGTGAAGAACAATTACCGTAAAACTAGGGTTGTAATTCTGTTCATGTGTTATCAGTCAGTCCCTCACGCCGCGTGCGAAAGTCACGTGTGAATTTCTGGCGGGTTGGGTGGGTGGGTCGGGTAAGAAGAGATATCACCCTCACCCGACCCGCCAAAAGACGGGTTAAAAAAAATATCACCCGCACCCGACCCGTTCATTGGCGGGTCGGGTGCGGGTCGGGTAAAAATGGACGGGTGCGGGTTGGGTTGGAGGGTTGGCGGGTTTATGCATCCCTAACCGTGTACCAAAATCATATAGGTTGCCTCTTATTAAGCGCTAAGTTTAAAGTCTTTAGCCAGACCAAGAAAAGACTACTCACAATTTACGAATCATACAATAATAATCTGAATAATTTCGGATCCATGAAGTCAATTGAATTTGACTAACTCAGTTGACCATAATGGAATATAGTAGAGTGGTGGTCATTCTCATAAAAATTTGTCGATTTAAACTTCCTAAAATATTCATGTTTGGTTTCAAAGTTTACGGATTGACACATATGAAGTTCAGAAGTTCCCACATATGGTAGAAAAGTATTTGGTTGGAAAACAAAGTCAATTATGGTATTATCGCCTGGGTAAACCACATCAACCAGAGGATGGGTTTCTAAGAACTGAATTAATTTTTGGACATGTATAGGTTCGAGAAACAGTTCTTGAAGACAATCTCTTAATATGGTAGAGGCACAGATATCAAGTCCCAAGTGAGGGACCTTTATAAGAGTTAAAGGTAAAGCACAAGGAGAATGATAATCACCCCCAAACTTAGAATTTTGGGTGTCTCTAGATAGACTAGTAACAATATCCCTAATTTCTAGGTCATTGGATTCCTGAAAATGGTCAATTTCTTCTTCTAAATTAGAAGCAGGAGGTGCATCCCCACTCATATTTAAAATCTCTACAAGTCTATCATCTTCGTTAAGGAATATGGTCTTCGATTCGTTGGACTCTAAAGGATAAAATCGTTCCTCTAAACCATCATCGTCTTCATAATAACAAGGAAATATCTCACCGTCTATAACAATGGTATCTCCAGTTAAATCATTTTCCTCTTGATTAGGAAAATAATCATCAATATTATTGGGATTGGAACTAGAAATATTATTATTATCGTGAAACTCAATTGTTGTAAAAATTTCCTTATCATTATGACTACGGTTCTCAATTTCCTCATCAACAGTATCCTCATCATCATAATAATATAAAGATGATTGAACCTTATCTAAAAAAATAATGTCTTCTATTCTAACCTCGTCCTCCAAATTAGGTAAATATTCATCATTATTATCAAGGGTAAAATTGGAAAGACTATTTTGGCAATTAAATTCAATTTGAGAAATTCTCTTTGATGCAATTCTTTCTTTTGTCTCTAATTCAAACCTATTTGTATTCTCAATTAACTGCTTGAGGGTCTCTTTTAGAGGCATAATAGGTTCATAAAGAGTACTAGGTCGCAACAGCTTGAGTGATCTTCTTAGAATGGTATTTGGGTCATTATAAGGAGTAGAAAATCCCATCCGCTTTATGGAATTTTTGAAAGATATAGTACTCAATTGCAACTTCTCGAGGGCATCCTTCAAAGGCAAAGAACTCGAATTTTTCTCATTTTCCCGTTCATATGACTGGTGCGCGTACGAATAGTAATTGGGATCACTATGGTATGAACCATAACCTTTAGAAGGTTGGTAGTGGTCCCAAGTACTATCCACACTATTGTCATAGTACGGGTAATGTCCAATTTGATACTCAGTCAGATATTCATTATATTGGCTATCGTAATACCAGTTCGACATTTTTATTTTATTAGAGCAACTGCAACGGGAGAGTAGAGTAGAGAAAGAAGAGAAAATTTTCTCGTTACTCGCCAGTTTGAGCCGCAACGGGAGATCATATTTGTGTTTTACTCCAAATTTGCTACAGTATCGGAGTAACTTCTCTCTGAATTCTAAGTATAGTCGCACGGCCATGTGAGATAGCGTATGCCGAATACGTTCAGCTAGAGAAGCGTATTTATATTAGAAGTATCCCTAGAGAAACGTCTGGTATTAGGCTCAGCTAAGTATACGCCTCATAATACCGTTAGCTGCAACAACGCCCCTTGAAGATACGAAACATTACAGTAGCGCTTCACTACACGGTGTTCTGACTCGACGCATCACACTTCCGCGCTTCTATAGAATGCCGTCCAAAACATACGGTGTGATAGAAGAACTCCTACCCATATACGTTCTTCCTGGAAACCGTATGGGATGTATACGTTTATTTAGGGAGCCGCCTGATTTATACGACCTTCCTGG
This sequence comes from Papaver californicum, assembly GCA_023531435.1. Lineage (NCBI taxonomy): Eukaryota > Viridiplantae > Streptophyta > Magnoliopsida > Ranunculales > Papaveraceae > Papaver > Papaver californicum. Next base: position 299,273 of record JAJJMC010018784.1, read on the forward strand.
AACCCGCTATACAAGCATACGGTCTCCTAGCTAGCCGTGTTACATCATACGGCCTCCTATCAAGCCGCCATTCATATATATTGCACGGTATCATAACTGGCCGCGGGGTTCAAATTTTTTACCGTTGGAGCAGCTGTTCAGACGGTTCCTCAAAAACCGTATGGATTCCAAAAGGTCCCTTAGTGAGCCGTCTGCGATTCTGAGAACCGTTGATAAAATTTTACCTTTGAGATCCGTTAAGAAAATTTTACAACGGCTAGTAAACTGATGTATATAAATTAGTTGGTTTACTTGTTCTGTTTCATCTACCCCATCTTTTCATAATTCATTCATATTCCTATTGTTCCCTATTCCGGTCAGTTCGTCATTATTTTCCAATAATTTGTTGATATGATTTTCCATTTTTATTCTGTCCAATTAGTTTTTGTTCAGTATTATTAATTTCGAAATGGCACCAAGACCCAGAGGTCCAAATTTTAGTACAAATGAAGATGTAACCATATGTAGAATTCATTTATCAGTATCCCAAGATTCTACTGTTGGTACCGATCAATCAGAAGATAAATTATGGTCTCGCGTTAAAGATAGAATGAAAGAAGTTATACCTTCAATGGCTGATCGTAGTTGGACCTCCATTCAAAAACGATTTCAGGGAATAAGTAAAGATGTGGCTCTATACTCTGCAAAGGAGGCAGAAGTAGAACGTCAGCACCACACTGGATGGGGCCCTGATACAAAGGTAAGGCAACATTTAATTTTTAAGCACCCTTAGTCGAGTTTTGAATTGTATGTGATGCACTAAGTATTTTTGTAAATAACGATACATAGGTTCAAGAAGTAAGGAGGCTGTTCAAGGAAGCTGATGGAGGTAAACCATTTAAGCATGAAGAGTGTTACGCAATTATGTTAGAGAACATAAAATATTCACGGCGATCAAACGCTGTTTTGGATTCATCCCAAGCCGAAGAATATTCTGGTAATAGCGATGATAACCCGGAAAGACCTTCATCTAGCCAAGCCCAATGGAGTGGAAACGAAGATATAAGAGATATACCTAACATGTATCCAAGGCCAATGGGGAAAAAAGAGTCAAAAAGCCTAAAGCAAACGGGAGAGGAAAATCTAGTGCCCAAGCAGAAGCTTTGGATATAATTATTAACAACCAAAAAAACTTCAACAACAGTTATAACGAAAATGCTAAAAGGAAGATTGATCAGAGAGATGCCGAGCTTGCATCAATGGAGGAGTATCGCTTAGTGAAAGAGGAGTATCGAATAATGATGACGGACGTCTCACTATTAGATGCCGCAACAAAAGAGTGGATTGAAATTAGGAAACAAGAGATTTTACAGAAAAGAAGAGAATCTCGGATTACCTAAAGCAGTATTAATCTGGGCTTGTAATTTTCCTGTTAATTAATGAAAACTTTAACTTTTGAGTCATGAAACACCAAGTAAGTCATTTATTATCACTGAAAAAGCAGTACAATTTAAGATAACTCGTTATCACTGAAAAAGCAGTACAATACTTATCGGCATTTAACTTTCATACATCACCGAAATCAGACCATATATGTTCGATCAAGTCATTTCTTAATTGAATGTGCTTTTCTTTGCTATGTACTGCAAGTCGGCGGTGGTGTTGTGACATCCTTGATAGTTGAGCAGTTCGATGACGTGAAATAGTAACTGGTGTATGGTTGCGGCCTTGGTCATATTCATGTGGCCAATCCCCGGGTATACGTTCATCCTCCACAATCATATTGTGGAGTATAATAACAGTTTTCATTATATATGCAAGTGTGTCGAAATTCCACATTCTTGCAGGTTGTTTAACGATTGCAAATTGGTTTTGCAATACCCCAAAGCCTCGCTCCACATCTTTTCGGCAAGCCTCTTGCATAGAACAAAATTTGCATTTTTTTTGTGAATCTGGATGCTTGATCGACATGATAATGGTTCCTATCTTAGGGTATATCCCATCGCCAAGATAGTATCCTATATCATAATGGTTCCCGTTCACCTCGAAGTTCACTGGTGGTGTCTTCCCTTCGATAACGTTTTTAAAAATATAAGAACAGTTCAAGACATTGATATCGTTGTTTGAACCAGGCATACCAAAAAATGCATGCCAAAACCATAGATCATGTGAAACCACTGCCTCTAAAACAATACTTTCATCGCCTTTGTATGATTTGTAAGCCCCTGATTCAGCAGATGGGCATCGATCCCATTTCCCCGATGCGTAAGTATTCATCTATTGTATCCGCTGCGCATCCATACGTCAACATGCGAATTGCAGTCGTAATCTTCACGTGTGGGGTTAACCCCAGGCGGCCAGCCGCATCCCTTTTTTGAACGAAATACGGGTTTATTGCTACCACATCCCTCAATATGCGGTTAAACAATTGTCTTCGCATTCTAAATCTCCTGCGGAAAATATTAGGAGGAAAACGAGGGTTCCTGGAAAACTAATCTCTCCATAGCTGCCTTGCTCCGATTTCACGATCTCTTTGAATTTCGATTCGGGTATGTGGCCAGTCTATATATGAAGCTATCAACCCCAAATTGATTGCTTGGTCATTTTGCGTTAGAGCCATCGATTCTTCATCTGATGAGTCTGATTTGCGAGTAAATTCATCTTCAGACGACGAAGATAGGGTTAACTGATCATTAAGAATATAAGAAGGGGAAGAAGAAGATGCACCATATATATTGAAGTTTTGGTTGCCTGACATTAGTTTTGAAGGTTTGTAGTTTTGGAATGTTTCTAGTTTTTGCAAGTTAAGTAGTTTTGGGTTGGTTTGCATTGTAGAATATATGTTTTCATTTTATAGTTGTAATACAAGCCTGTAATTAACTAATTAAGACTCCAGAATAGAGTATAGCTAAAAAGGAAAAAATGACAGGTCATGTAAGTGGAATTATTGACATTCATCTCAAGTTACGGTTGAAGTGACAATACAATTAATTAATTAAGACTCTGCCACAGAATAGACTATAG